>JAKSZT010014601.1:1852973-1873097 GCA_026826555.1 Tolypeutes matacus | reverse complement strand
TCACTCATTAGAAGTGGTTATAGATAATATTTTTTCCAAACTATGAGTAATAATGATAAGAAAATTTAGGGACCCAGAATATTTTTAATAACATATTTACCAAATTGAGTTTAAATTTTGCTTATTATTTTCCAGAATTTTCTCTCCCATTGCTGTATACTTTGCCACAATGATTTGATATCTTTTTTGAAAAGTGTCATCAAACTTCCTACCCTACCATATTAAATACATGTATTCTGAGTCAAATTCATCCTCATATATTTCATATATTCCAATTTTCCTAGTTCCCAGCAATCTAACTTAAGCATCACCTACTCCATGAAATTTCTTTATCATCACAAAATTTCATCTCACCCTCTTCAGACTCCTAAATTCTATATATTGTAGTGTACATAAAATCAAGTCATACCCTATATTTTAGAACAGCTGTTTTTGTTTATAGCTTGTTTCTAGATCTCACTGACTGCCACAGTAAACAGTGCCTCAAATAGCGGGACTCCTGAGGAATCTAGAGTAGTCTAGACACTATAAGCAGGGCAGACAGCTGAGTAATTCAGCACCCTGTCAGTGGGCCTTATTTTTGAATTTATGCTCCCCAATGTAACTGAGTTAGATTCATTTATAATTTTTCTACACATAGCTCTTCTGCTCCTTTTACTTGAACCTGTAATTAGCATTATACTTGACAAGTATATGTCCCAGAGGCTTAAATATTTTGTCTGTTCATATGCCAGTTGAACCCTGAATCTCAGCAGAGTTGCCATGAACATCTATTCTCTTGTTCAATGTACTCAACCAGGATAATTAACAAAAGGCTGATGATGGACAATTTCCATCCTAAAAAACACAGACCATCTACATCTGTAGGTAAGACAGTTCCATCTATCTGTCCCATGAGATCTAAGTCCCTTTTCAGTCAGAAACAGAATTGGCATTACTATCCCAAAATCCTCAAAATTGGGGAATGAATAATGGACTAAAGTAGATATTATTATTCTATTATAGACTTATTATTCTAGCAATGGGAGAACTTGTATCATTGTTAAAAATGCAGTGGCCACCTGAGGTTCCGAGGGTGGGAGGGGGAAGAATAGGCACAACATGGGGGTACATTTGAACATTGGAATTGTCCTGTATAACATTGCAATGACAGATATAGGGTATTATACATTTTATAAAAACCTATAAAATAGTGTGAGGCAAAGTGTAAACTATAACTATAATATAAACTATAGTTCATGGTTAGTAACAATAATTCAATATGTGGTCATCAATTTTAACAAGTGTACAACACTAATGAAAGAAGTTGTAAATGTGGGAAAGTGTAGGAGGGGAAAGGGTGGGATATATAGGAATCGTCTATATTTTTGATGTAACATATATGCAGTATAAAATGTCTTCTAAATATTTTTTAAAAGTATAAAATCTTATAATGACAGTACATTAAATATATTGAGTATTGCTCATATGTCCAGTAAAATGTTTTTTTAATGTCAAGTACATTGCCTATTGTTTAATTAGCCATTAATTTATTTTTTCACTACTTTTCAAAATGTTTGTCATGCCACTGAAGCAAACTGTGTTTGAGGAAGTGCTGGGCTTCTCTGGATTCCTTGCGTTTGTTGTGTGATTCTCCTTTCTTCATTTGGAATGACTTTAGTTTTAATGTCCCCTTCCTAACCTGCTGAATACTAATGGACACTAATGCTATGAATAAGCCTACTCATACTGATTCTCTGCTTACCTTAGTATACTGGAAACTTTACAAATTCTGATTTCTTATCACTTTGAATTTCTATACTATTCATAGATGATTGACATTTTTTGCATGTATGTGTATAGTTTAAATAAAATTTTTGATTGGTATGCTGTGATAGGTGGCAATCCTAGCATGGCTTGCCACTATTCATTGGGACCCAAAAATGCATCTTGTTCTCAGAAGCAGATGTGTCAGCCAAGCAGGATTTAATGTAATCCACTTCCTTTCCCTATTGTCTCAAGCATATGCAAACATTCATTGGAGACAGTTTGACTCTGGTGGGCATATTTTATGACATCCAGCTCATATCCCAGGAGTATATCTGCCCATGGCAGGGAAGAAATGGGTAGCTCCACTGCAGCAGCACATGAATTCAAGAGAGTGCTGCAGTGCATAAAACATCTCCCTCTATTAGCCAAAGATTATGACTAAATGGCTATGTAGAATTGATTCCCCACTAATGAGTTTACCTTGCTCTGTCTCTGCTAAAAAAATTTTTTTTAAAGTTGTTCCATCCAATGTTGTGTGAGACATGCCTCTGTTGGTGACCCTGACATCTGTTTTGAAGTGTGTTGACACCTCTTTGGTTCTCTCTTTCTCAGTGTCTTGTCTCTGAGTCTTGGCTGTATAGCCCTCCAATGTAAATATGCATCTTTAGCCCAGATGAGTACCATATGTTATAATTTTTTTGATAATTGGTCAAAATTAATAATTGATTTCTCTTTGGATATAAAACTTCCATTTTTGTAAGCATCATATATTCTTCTCCGAATTTCAGGACTTGCAACAAGGTTGCAATTTACCTCATCCTCCTATCACATCCTATCTAATAGGGAGAACACCACAAGGCCAGTAACAGGTGCAGAATGTTGTTTTTTAATAATGTATACTTTGTCACTCAACTGGAGATAGCAAAGTTAAATTTACATATTCCAAGAGAATTTGAGATTTATGGTATATCTTTTCTCTATCATCTCCAAATTAATAACTGTAGCTGGTATTTGCTGATAATCAGCTAGGAATGCTTCTGTGCTTTAGATGTTTAAATTATTTAATGCCCTCAAATCTCTATGAAGGAAGAGCTTCTGATAGCTGAGGACCATGAAACACAGGTCAAGCACTTTTGTTGAAATCCACACAGCAGGGAAGGGTAGTCAGGATTCAACCCCATTCTGTCCTTGCCATAGGCTTCACTTAAGTTAAAGGGGTTAATATTCTCTGCAGCCTTTCTTGAAAGCCTCTTAACAAAACTTATTATTATGCCTCTGGCTCAGGTTTAAAAATCTGCTTATTCATCTATATGGAGTATAACTATAAGAGCAATTAAAATTTTCCAAGTCCACAAAACATTTTCTTGCAATTTTCTGCATGTAGCATCAAACCAATTTTCTGATTAATGAAGCAAATATGTAGTCTTTAGTCTATACATCTGAATTGAACAACAGGGATAACAGATGTCATTTTCTAGATCACACATAACTTGTTAGTATATGCAGTCTCATCAACCAGGCATTTCAGTTGAAGTAGGTAGCAGGGCACTGATACTCTCAGTGATCCCCCTTCCCTGCCCCAATCAAGCTTTCTCAATTGTACATTAGTTATACATGGACCAATGAATAAGTCAATCCTGGAAAATGTCCATAAAAATAAAAGTGTAATAAGAGAAAATTCAGTTTCTCAGATAACTTCGATTTGTGTAAATTTAATCCTTCTAGATTTAAATAGAACAGAGGATAAAATACAGTAGTACTCGGAACCGTGTAATATTTTGGGTAATCTAAGCACCTCTCAAAATATATGTATATATATATATATATAACATTTTTGTAAGCAAATACACATATATTCATATATATTTATATATCATTTTGCAAATGTTTGTATGTATTGCGAGAATTTTGATTTTTACCCACAATAAAAATAAATAAAAAATTAAAAAAAAAAAAAAGTTACTATTGAATAGAATTAACAGTGTGCTTTTAGTATTTTTTGCACTTTCAAAAATCAAGTTTAGCCTCACTTGAATGGTCAGCAGGAAGTTGAAAAACATAAAGGAAAATTTTGAAAGGGACTTTTTTTTTTAAAGATTTATTTAATTTATTAAATAAATTAATAATAAATAAAATTTTTTGCACTCACTAAAAAAAAAAAAAAAATACAGTAGTACTTTTATTATTATTTGATGAGACCCAGTGGGTTTTCCCATATTATATTGCCATGAGAAGTCATAAGTAGTGTAAACGGAGGCAAGAGTTACTTATGCTGGACCTCAGTGCTTTTGACATTCAGGTTTGGCAATTAGAGTGCCTTTAACATCTCC
The DNA here is from genome assembly GCA_026826555.1 of Tolypeutes matacus. NCBI lineage: Eukaryota > Metazoa > Chordata > Mammalia > Cingulata > Chlamyphoridae > Tolypeutes > Tolypeutes matacus. Next base: position 1,869,018 of record JAKSZT010014601.1, on the reverse strand, counting down.
CTTGGTGAACTCATTTGCCATGCTCTGCTTTTCCCTAAATGAAGCAAATTTTGCAACCATTTGGAAATGATTTCAGCAAATTCAGCAAGGTGAGAAGAGATTCTCTGATATGTTGCCCTTCACAGATATTCCCTTTTCATTTCTCAGAAAACAGAAGAATCCCAAAAAGGGAAGCAAACTTTCAGATCCAGGAGAGAGGAAATTTTCTCATTTGACACGTGAGTATAAATTTTGGGGTTCATATGAATGAAGAAAGAATTTGAAATCTTCTCCAGGCCTCATTCAAGCTGATGACAAGAAAAATCTAATCTAAGGCAAGATGTAAGTGTCAAAACAAATTGACATTCAAGTTCTTTTGATGTCTAAATATCTGCCTGTGCATCTTATTTTCATGTTTTAGGATAAAAATGCGGTGGCTAAATTTCAAGAGGAATAATGTTTATGCCAAACATGGTAATCATTTAGAAGATTTTGCCCAAGGTTACTACTACCCCGTTATAATATCTATACAGGAGTGAATTAATATTGAAAGGTTCTGTCTTGGAGTTTAGAGGTAGAAATGTATCTCCCATGCTCACACAATTTTTATTCCAAATTCACAGCATAAACTTAAACACACAGAGGAGGATTTTAAGGAAGTTTAAACAGTCTGACCACTAAATTCAGGTTCAATGAAACCTATTTATGAAATTTATATATTTATTTTCATTAGAGAAGTTGTGTATTTACAACAAATGGGTTCCCATATGCCACCCTTTTATTAACATCTTGCCCTTGTGTGTTATATTTTTCACAACTGATAAATTCACATTTTTGTAACTATACTATTAACCATAGTCTATTCTTTAACTTAGACCAACTTAATTTTGAAAGGTCAAATATCTTTCATGGGTATTTAAAAATACTGAGACAGTTATGTTTGAGTTCCAGATGACCCTCACCACCTGGAGATAGTCCTTAATTTTCTTAAGTCTTTAAGCTTTTTAAGACTCTTTTTTTTTCTATATGTTGAAAACTTAGTTTAAAAATTATAATATATATTTATAAAATGCTTATAAAATCTGAATATTAATTTAATGCACAAGTATAAAGAGAACCTAGAATAACCTATGGCATATACTAGGTATTTAATAAATGTTCAGAAACATTAGTCTTTCTTAAATAAATATTTTAAACAATAGGTGTATTAGATGTTGTAGATGGGAAATCCTTTGAATTAATCTGATCCAACTTTTTCATTTGAATTGACGGGCCTGAAGGCAAATAATTAAAGCAGGTTTTCTGCTGTCACAAGCTGAGAAAGCGTGAAGAAATTACTCCTGACAAATTCATGTCTCCAGGACTTACCTTATTACACAATCCTGATTCAAATGTGACTTTCACTTTGGATCATTAACATTAAGTTAAAATCTTTATGCTTAGCAAAAATCTTTGGAAAAGCAACCAGTCTTATGTATGTCGAAAGATGAAATATCTTTCATGGATATGAAAGTCTAAAAAAATAATTAGTTTGGGTTCATCCCAGACACCTTTAATATAAAAATGTACCATCATAAGAGATAAAGCATATTATTCTAAAATCAACAAGTGAAAATTTCCAGGAAATTTCTAGAAAATATGGAAAAAACCATCCTGAGTATCTCTAAGGAAGGAGGAAAGACAGGATACTGGAAGTCCTTGAAGATGCTGATACAACATGCTCTGTTAAGTTTTGTTTGCTTTATTTGTTTTATTTGTTGCTCTGACAGAGAAATTGATTGACATTATCATTTCTGGCAGCAGCTGACCTTTTGATAACTAGTAGTCATTAAAATTAGTGTGCTAGGTGATCTCAATTTGCAGAAGCCAGGCTCTTTTTAGAGTGTTTGCTAGAGGTTGTTCTGCCTCAAACTTGATTATGTACTATAGATGGCAATTTAAGGCATCTATTTGGTTAGAAAAAGAAAAAGTGTACCATTGTAGTGCCTTCATTTTATAACCACACACTATTATTAACAAAAATCTGTTGAACCCACACAGTCCCTGTTCCCAGATTTAATTCTAGAGAATATGGGAGATGTTTAAGTAAATAATATGAAAATATGTATATTGACTAATCTATTTTCAATTTCGATTTCTTTCTGCTATACAGATGAACCTGAGGTTTTATACCTAAATTCATGAGAATCCAATCAAAAAGTTAGGGGTGAAAATTAATTACAGTTTTCAGTATACAATGAAGGGAAGACATTTATAGTTTTATTCTAGATTTCACCAATCAGAAAACTAATCAGCTTTGTGGCAAAATCATTCTTTTTATCTCTTCTGGATTAAAGAAGATGCTAAGAATCTATTCAGTTTTATCTCTAAGAATAATGTTAAGTTGATAAGTTTTGCAGAAGCAAGGACCCCATACTTTCTTATTTGTAAACAACTGTAAACTACTCTAGATTCTCTCAGAAATTGGCTTAGCTAAGCAAAATGTGACAAACATTATTTTAATAATTTCTATTTCAAAATTTATAATTTTCTTTAACAGAATATATTGTTTCTTCTATCTTTTCTCATTGAAGGAAAACTTCATATTCTTTGAAATATCAATTTGTCACCATAAATTTACCTATTCATTAAAACCTCTTTCTTTTTGTAGTGAAGATTTATTCTGTTAAGAATTCCTCCACTGACTTCATACAGATAGGAGATAGGGTGAGGTGAATGACAGGTGTAAAGAGTGGGTTGGAGTGTGTGATAATTGTTATGTCTGCTTGATTGTGAAAAAGAATTAGGACTTTCTGCCTTCTATTAATACATTTGCTTTTATATGTCATTTCCATTACAATTACATTTCTAGTCATTCCTTCTAATTTATGCTTTTTTCTCTTTTTCATTTATATATATGTATATATTTGTAACATATTATGGAAAAGTGACTTATGACTTAATTAAATCTTATGGATGTCCCCTTTGTTTTTCTATGACAAGACCCTCCAAATTCCTATTCTTTACCTCATAAATGATTACCTGAATAGTTTGTTCCCACTGATCAATCAGAACAATATGGTTGTTAACCAAACTTTGGATAAGGTTTTTCATCTCCCCAGTTTCCCAAATATTGGCCCATCCTCAGCCAGAGCCAACATCTAGTCCTTCCTTGAGGTCCTCTCTTGAAGAATAGGCTGTCTTCAGCATAAAATATTCTCTGATCTCCTATCTTATCAGTGTGATGTTTCATCCTAATTCTGTACACTAGGTTTTTTCTACTATTGTATTTTCCTTTCTATAAAAGAAAAACTTTTTTGCTCAACTCTTGAGATACTTGCAGCTATGTTGGATAGAGTCTTTCCTTACCAAGTACAGTTTTGCCTTTTTAAAATATTTTTTTATTAGAGAGATTGTGAACTTACAAAACAATCATGCACATGTGTGGAATTCCCATACAACAGCCCTCCATCAACATACTACACTGTTGTGGAACGTTTGTTACAGATTATGAGATAATATCAGCAGAATATTACCACTAACTATGGTCATTTGATATATCTTTTCCATACCCCCCTATTGTTAACACAGTATATCTTTTGGCATTGATGCAAGAATATTACAGTATTGCTGTTAACTATAGTCTCCCCCACCACAGATTTGTTTTTATTTGACATTATGATGACTAAAAAATGAGATAATATCACCATCTTTTCTCACCAAAAGAGACCACACATACCCTATTTGCTATCACTCAAAAGTCCTAAAGCACTGCAAACTGACAGAGTGACTTTTCTAAAAACATGTTATGGGAAGAGTTTTAAAAAAATAAATGTGTATTCTGCAAAGAATACAGCTTCAGAAAAATCCATTAACGTTACTAAATTCCTTTTTCCCACAAGAGGAACAGTAGAGTCAAGGACATGACCAACCACACGGTGCTGATTAGATTTTCCCTCATGGAATTCTCTGACACCAGGGAGCTCCAGGTCCTGCATGCCTTTCTGTTTTTGTTGATTTACTTAGTTAGTCTAATGGGCAATATTCTCATTGTTGTCCTTGTCACCCTGGACCAGTGCCTTCACACCCCCATGTACTTCTTCCTGAAGAATTTGTCTCTCTTCGATCTTTGTCTCATTTCTGTCAGAGTCCCCAAATCCATTCTCAACTCTCTTTCTAACAGAAGTACCATTTCTTTCCTGGGTTGCACCTTTCAGGTCTTGCTGGTGATTCACTTTGCTCCATCAGAAGTGTTCATCCTCAAAGCCATGTCCTACGACCTTTATGTGCCATCTGCCACCCACTGCACTATGAAATCATTATGAACAGAGGAGTCTGTGTGAGGATGTCAGCTGCCTCCTGGTTCCATGGAGGATTCTTTGGTGGTTTATATTCAGCTGGCACATTACCTTTCTATGGTTCTAGAAATGTTCCTCAGTTTTTCTATGATGTTCCTTCATAATTAAAGATTTCTTTCTCTGAGGCACACATCACTATTTATGTAAGTGTAGCAATTGGAATACTTTATGGTTTTTCTTGTTTACTTGCCATTGTTTTCTCATATGTCTGTATTTTCAATACCGTACTAAGCATCCCATCTTTGCAAGGCCGGTCAAACGCTTTCTCCACATGCCTGCCCCATCTTATAGTTGTGATCACATTTCTCCTGACAGGAGCAATTGCCTATCAGAAGCCAGTGCCAGAGTCCCCCACTCTCCTGGACTTAACTGCTGTTTGTGTTGTATTTGGTAGTGCCTCCCAATCTGAACCCTATTATTTATAGCCTGAGGAACAAGAAAATCAAGGCAGCTCTGAGAAAGCTCCTGTGGAAACTCAGTAGCAATAGGAAGTAGTGGAAATAAGAATACAATTATAAGATATTCAATATTTCTTTCTCATTACGAATGATTACTCTGTGATATTAAGGATGTAATTTAATACCTCTGATTTAATATTTTAATCTGATATTTTGCAGGAGGAATAAATTCCTCCCTGGTCTTAATAAGCTCTATCCTGCTATATCAGAGTGTTTTTCTTAGTGAAATTAAGTCATTTCTTATTCACTTTAATAGAATTTGTTGTATGAAATTAGAGATTCTATATCTTGTCAAAAATTATACTACTTCTATTTCTGTTTACTTTTAGGAATAAAAAACTCAAAAGTTATCTAATTTAAAAAATGTTGAGAAAATAGAACAATTATGAATATTAAAAATTCCTAGGTTGAATTTCATGATTATATACACATAGTTTTACATAAATATAGATATTATTAGGTAGAGAACCATCCATTAAATATGTGCTATATGTTAGAAAAATATTTTTAAGCAGTATTATGTTATGATATTCCATGCACCATAATTGATGACCAGTTTTCATTGTATAATATATTTAAAAGTTATTTTTATCAAAATATGACTAACTGCATTATTTAATATATGTTCGCATCTATTAGAAATATTGCTTTGAAAAGAAAGCAACAAAATTTGCAGAAAAATAATTGAGAAATAATTCATCCAACAATTTATGTGACACCCATGAACTCAGCACCAACTAAGAGATAGTGTCAGTTTTTTTTTCTCAAGAATGTGGTCTCTTATTGGCAATATTTTTGAATTACTATATGAATCCTTGTTTAACAAATGTCTTGAATATAACATGTCTTCAATAAATTTATGCAGTTTTAAATAAAAAAATATTTTTTTGATAACTGCTGCCCAAAATAGCATTTTACATTTCTGAGATGTTGATTTTAGGTAGAAAATTATCATGAAGTCTGTTCTCTCCAAATGTTGCAAATACACTTTGAAGCAGGATCAACTCTCTTTTCCCAACTGTGCCACTAAGCAACATGTGTGCCACCATATTGCAGTTCTGTCAAATATTCTCCACTTTGATAAACACCCAAGAATGAAAGGCATAAGAGATAGCAACAGATTTAAATGACTAATGCAGGATTCCCTGGCATAACCCAGAGTGGTGGATACCTCAATTATTATACATCAACTTCATATTATATTCAGTTTTTGAAGATCATTAGATGTGGTTTATTTTTTATTAACTTTCTAAATTGAAGTTTATCATTCATACATAAACATCCATAAACAATAAGTGTATAGTAAATGTTGTGAACATGCATTTCATCATACAGGGCTCACATGCATTACTCCAACACCAACACCTTTCATTGTTGTGAAACAGTTGTTACAAACTATGAAAGAGCACTGTCAAAATATTACTACAAACTATACATAATATTTTACATTTGGTGAATTTTCCCCAAAACCACCTGGTTCTTAACACCCTGTATTATCATTATATACTTGTCATAGTTCATGAGAAAATATTCTCATATTTGTTCAGCTAACCACAGTCCATCTTCTACCACAGGATTCACTGTGTTAAGCAGCCCTATGCTTTGTAAAGTCCATTAAAAGTGTACATTCAGTGGCTCTCATATTTATCACAGAGTTGTGCTGTCTTCAACTCAATTTTAGAACATTTTCATTACTCCAAAAGGAAGAATCCCATATCCCCTTATAACACTCTTATTGTTGACCCTTAGAATTGATACATATCTCCTTTGCCATTGCTGCAAAAATATCACAATATTATGGATGTAGTTTATTTTTATATTTGTAAATAAATTGACAACTGTAGCAATTCCAAGTTTATGGAGTAGACTATGGAAAGTTATTAGAAATCATCATGTTTTTAACAGACACATATTGACTCAAATTTTTGCTTAGACATCTCCTCAATAATATAAAAACAATATAATGTATCATAAAATTAGAATGTGTTAATTTTTTAACTCAATCACCTTGCCAGAGTAAGGTAATTTAACAGTGGATGGTAAGGTAAATTAATAGTCCCAAAATAATCTTTTCATTACTAAAAGAACCACAATTTGGAGAATCCAATTAAGTAGATGTGTATGACACCAATTCTCCTAATTGATGCTTAACTGCATTTTATTTTCTAGTAGAAAAAATATATATATACACACACACATATAAGTGTATGTGTGTACATTTGTGCATGAATGTACATGTGCATATATATACATATATATATTAAAATAATTATGATAAGCTATTAAATCAGGCTATTCAGGAGAGTGGCAAGTCTTTAATATGGAAGGCAGGCCAGAGACTATAAATACCCATAAAAGTGATATTGAAATCTCGAGACCAAATTCCTTAGGATCAATGGACCTGTGGATCAAATAGCAGCCTGTAGACTGCAGGGGCTGTGGACTGAAGTGGCTAGGGACTGAAGGGGTTGCAGGAGTCCTCTTTTTTTAAGAAAGGGGAGGAGAAAGGATATGGCCTATAGCAAATTCAGATTTTAGCTAGTGAACTTGGTCTGCTGCATTGGAGAGGCAGCACACTTCCAGTCCAGTTGGGGCCATGGCATTGTCTAAAAAGAGAGCCAACAGGGAGCTAAAGATAATTTGCCTTCTCAAACACCCTCCCTACTGCTTTGGACTGGTTGCTCAGGAGACAGATGGAGAGAGGGTGTGACTGGCCAAGGTTGGAGAACAGCTTCTGAGATAGTTTATTTGTGAGGCTTGGCTGGCCCTGAGAACATTACTTCTGCAACACTCACCTGCCCAAGGAGGTGCTTTGAGTGCATTTCCCCCTAGCACCTGTGGTCTAACCTGAGAGGTCTGTCAAAGCATGCCATCTGCTGACAGACCATAAAAGTGCATGAAAATGGAATAATAATAATAAATATATAAAATAGGCAAGCAGGTGCATTTATTGCTATCCTCTCCAAGGTACTTGGAATCTGGCCTGCACACTATCACCCCAGTTTGAGCAGTTGAACAGGAGCAATCCTAAATATGTAGAACAAATTGAACCAAGAGTCAAAGAACAGTGGTAGACCACAGCTACTTAACAGTAAATCCCTAAGCAAGAGAGCGAAACTAAACATCAGAATATACTCAACATCAGAATCAGATGCATAGATGTCAGAAAAAAATTACAAGCCATACCAAGTAAAAGGAAGATATGACTCAGGCAAAGGAACAAATCAAAGCACCAGACGAGAAACAGGAATTAAAACAGCTAATCAATGAGGTTCATACAAATACCTAAATAAAATCATGGAGTTGAATGAAAACATGGCTAAAGAAATGAGACATTAAGAAGACACTGGGTGAACACAAAGAAAAAATTGAAATATAGGATAGAAAATAACAGAGCTATGGGAATGAAAGATATAATAAGTGTGATTAAAAATACAATAGAGGAGAGCTGGTATAGCTCAGTGGCTTTGCACTGGCTTTCTACATACGAAGCCCTGGGTTCAATGCCCTAGGCCTGGTAACACCAAAAAAAAAAAAAAAAAATACAATAGAGGCACACAAGAGCAAATCTTAAATCATGGAAGAAAGGATCAGCAATGTAGAGGAAAGGACAGCTGAAATTATAAAAAGAGAAATATATATAGAGAAAAGAATGAGAAAAAATTTGCCTCAAGGAGTTGAATGATAACACAAAGTGCTCCAACATATATGTAATGGGAGATCCAAAAGGAAATGCAAAGGGAAAAGGGGAAGAAATAATATTTCAGGAAATAATGGCTGAAAATTTCCCAACTATCATGAAAGACATGAAGCACAACATACTCCATTAGAATAAATCCAAGTAGAGCAAAACAAAGATACATAGTATGCAGAATGCCAAAGATAAAGAGAATATTCTGAAAGCAGCAAGGGAAAAATGAAACATAACATATAAGAGATGTCCAAAAAGACTTCTTGTGGATTTCTCTTCAGAAAAAAAGGAAGGCAAGAAGGCAGTGGTATTATATAATTAAGGTACTGAAAAAGAATAACTGTCAATCAAAAATTATTTATCTGGCAAAACTGTCCTTCAAATATGATAGTGAGTTTAAAATATTAAAGATAAACAGAAACCAAGAAAGTTTTAAAAAAGGATCTAGCTCTGCAGGAAACACCAAAGGAGTACTTCAGCCAGAAAAAAAGGAGAAGAGAGAGAGTCTTGGAGGAGAGTGTAGAAATGAATACCATCAGGAGTTATTTAAAAAGGTAAAAAGATGTTCAAAAATAAGATATGACATATGAAAGCCAAAGCATAAAATGGTTGAAGTAATTAATGCCTTTACAGTAATAACACTGAAAGTTAGTGGATTAAAATCCCCAATCAAAAGATATAGGCTGACAGAATGGATAAAAACAAAACATGAGCCATCCATATGCTCTCTGCAGGAGTCTCACCTTAGACCCAATGATGCAAATAGACTAAATGTGAAAGGTTGGGAAAAGATATCTCATATAAATAGTAACAAAAAGAGAGCAAGGTTAGCTATACCTTGTATAGTATAGTATAGTATAGTATAGTATAGTATAGTATAGTATAGTATAGTATAGTATAGTATAGTATAGTATAGTATAGTATTAGTATAGTACATTTGTCGCACAAAATGTACTTTAAAAAGAAAAAGTGATAAGAGAAGTAGAAGGCCATTATATATATTAATAAAAGAGACACCTAACCAGGAAGGAGTAACAGTCACAAATATCTATGCACCAAACCAGGTTGCCCCAAAATGTATGAGACAAACTCTGGAAAACCTGGAAGGAGAAATAGGCATCTCTATAATAATAGTTGGAGATTTCAACACAACATTCACATCAATACATAGAACAACTAGACAGAAGGTCAACAAGGAAACAGAGAATTTGAACCATAATATAAATGTGCTGTATCTGACAGACATATACTGAACTTTGCACCCCAAATCAGCAAGTTATACATTCTTCTCAAATTCTCATGGATCTTTCTCCATGATAGACCACATGTTCAGCAACAGCACAGCTCTCAATAAATTTAAGAAGACTGAAATTATACCAAGCACCTCCTTTGATCATAATGGAATGAAGGTGGTAATCAGTAATAGGTGGGAAAAGGGAAATTGTGTAAATATATGGGGAGGCTAAACAATTCATTCCTAATCAACCAGTGGGTCAAGGAAGAAATTGCAAGATAAAATAGTAGACATGAATGAAATGAGAACACAATCTATCAAAATTTATGGGATACAGTGAAGGCATTGAGGAGAGAGAAGTTTATAGACCTAAATTCCTGTTTTAAAAAAGAAGAAAGAGCAAAATTCAGTCACCTAACTGAACAACTGGAGAAACTATAAAAAAGAACAGCAAACCAATCCCCAAGCAAGCAAAAAGCAAAAAATAACAAAGATTAGAGCAGAAATAAATAAAATTATGATAACACCAAAAAAATAGAGAAAATAAATTAAAAAGCTGGTTCTTTGAGAAAATCAATAAAGATAGAGAAATCCAAGGAAGACCACCAGAGTAAAAAAGAGATTAGATGCAAATAAATAAAATCAGAAATGAAAGGGGGGGGGGGCAAAGAGATAGAATCAGTCATCAAAAACATTCAAAAAAAGAAAATCCAGGACCGGATGGTTTCACAGGTGAATTCTGCCAAACATTTAGAGAAGAATTAATACCAATGCCGTTTAAACTCTTCCAAAAAATTGAAAAACATGGAAAATGACACAACACTATTCTTGAAGCCAGCATCACCCTAATACCGGTGCCAGATAAAGATTTTTCAAGAAAAGAAAATTACACACCAAACTCCCTAATGAACATAAATGCAAAAATTCTCAAAAAAAGTACTTGCAGCTTGAATTCAAAAGCATTTAAAAACAATTATATATCAAGATTAACTGGGTTTTATTCCTGATATACAAGGGTATTTCAATATAAGAAAATCAATTCATGTAGTATACCACGTTAACAAATTGAATGGGAAAAACCACATGAGCATCTCCATTGATACAGAAAAGGCATTTGATACAATCTAGCATACTTTCTTGATAAAAACCCTTCAAATGATATGTATAAAAGGAAAGTTCCTCAACATATTAAAATGCATATGAAAAACCCACAGCCAATATTGTACTCAATGAGGAGAAGTTAAAAGCTTTCCTTGTAGGATCTGGAACAAGATAAGGATGCCCACTGTAACCACTGTCATTCAAAATTATGCTAGAAGTTCTTACTAAAGAAATTAGGCAAGAAAAAAAATAATAAAAAGCATACAAATTGGAAAAGAGGAAGTAAAACTTTCACTCTTCGCAGATGACATGATTGTATATTTAGAAAATCCTGAAATATCTACAACAGTTATTAGAGCTAATAAATAAGTTCATGAAAGTGGCAGAACACAAGAACAACATGCAAAAATCAGTAGTGTTTCTATACAGTACTAATGAGAAAGCTGAGGAGGTAATCAAGAAAAAAGTTCCATTTACAATGGCAACAAAAAATTCAAATATCTAGAAATTAATTTAACCTTGAATGTAAAGGATCTACATTCAGAAAACTACAAAACTCTGATAAAAAAAATAAAAGATTTAAACAAATGGAAGGACATTCAACATCAAAATGGATCAAAGACCTAAACATAAAAGCCAGGACCATAAAATTCCTAGAAAATAATGTAGGAAACATCTACCAGAAATTGTAGTAGGTGGGGTCACTTAAACCTCACTCCCAAAGCACAAGCATCCAATGAAAAACTAAATAAATGGCACCTCCTCAAAATTGTGACAAGGGTAAAAAAGCAGCCTACTCAATGGGAGAAAATATTTGGAAATCACACACCTGACAAGGTCTATGTGTGTATGTTATGATATGTAAAGACATCCTAAAACTCAAAAATAAAAAGACAGATGACCCGATTAAAAAATGGGCAAAAGTAAAAAGAAGTTTGAGTGAATGTCATCTTTGAAAGATACTCCAATTTTTAAGGTAGATGCAATTTCAAAGATCCAGGCTGAACAGATACATTTACTCTACCAGAATATTGGGGGCATATTTGGGCTAAGCTGTAGTTAATACACTTCACTCACCAACTCTAGCCCCCATTTAAAAATAATCTTTATTATAGAAAATTCAAAGTGGACTGGTGATGATGGTAAGCAAATCGATCATCATCCTGCTATGTTGAAATAACCAATGTTAATATTTTGGTAATATCATCTATCCTTTTACTTTGCTAAATATGTATATTTTTATAAAAACTTATATATGCATATTGTTTGGTAATTGACTTTTTCACTTAACAATATATTGTGAACATTTTTCAAGCCCAACAAAAGGGCAAAATGCCCTCTGAATGGACATTTTTCTAAAGAAATTCAAATGGCAAAAAAAAAAAAAAAATGTTCAACATCCCTGGATATTAGTGAAATACAAATCAAAGCTATACTCCTACTAGAATAACCATAACAAAACAAAAAAGTATAAGTTTTGCAGAGGATGTGGAGAGATAGGAATGCTTATTCCCTTTTGGAGGGATTGTAGAATCATACAGCCACTGTGGAAATCTACTTGGCATATCCTAAGGAAGTTAGATATAGATTTTTTGTATGACCCAGCAATACTGCTGCTAGGTACATCCCCAGAAGAACTGAGAGCAGTTACATGGACAGATGTCTGCACACAGATATTCAATTCATAGTAACATTGTTCATAATTGCCAAAAGTTGGAAACAACCTAGGTTTCCATTAACTGACAAATGGATAAACAAACTGTGGTATATGAACATAATGGAATATTATTCAGTTGTAAAATGAAATGAAGTCCAGTAGCATAACAACATGGATGAACCAGGAGGATATTATATTGACTGGGGCAAGCCAGACACAAAAGGATAAATAGTGTATGATATCCATATTATCAACTAAATATAATGAGCTAACTCATGTAGCTAGTATATAAGGCACTAGAGAAATAGAATGTGGTTAGAGAATGGAAATCTGAGGTTTAATCTGTGCAGAATTGGTAAATAGTTGTTTGTAAATGTTTGGAAATGAATAGAAACAGTGAAAGCACTATAGGATTTGTAATTAATAGTGCTAACATATGGTATAATAGTGGTTTGCTTTTTGTTGTTTTTCTTTTTTTTTTTTTTGAGAAATGAAAATGGTCTAATATTGATTGAAGTGATGAATGCATAACCAGGTAATTATATTAAATGACATTGATTGTACACTTTAGATAAATTATATGGTTTATGAACAAGAAAAATAATAGGATCACAGGAAAATATACCAAATGTAACATATAGATTACAGTTAGTAGTAATATTTGACAATACTATTTCATAGATTTTAACAAAAGTTTCAAAATGATGCAAGGTATTTGTGTGTGTGGGGGTGTAGGGGAGCCTGTATGATAATATGCATTTTTATTTGTTATTATACAACTTTTACTATACATTTATTGTTTATGTATTTTCATGTATGAATGATATACTTCAATAAAATGTTTTTGAAATGAAAAAAAGGATGTGTTCTTTTTATATGCAATATATATTAAGTTTTAAGTCATTTCAGAAACATTGCTAAGTAAAAAGTTTCATCAAAATTGGCTATAGGGATGGCCTGTGCTGAAACACATTTCCCTTATATCTGTGGACCTGTGAAACCTAGAAAACAAGTTATCTACTTCCAATATACAATGGAGGGATAGGCATAAGACAAAGTTTCTTATTCCAGAAAGAAGAAATTGGGGGAAAAAAGATGTGTCACAGTTCCCCCAAAATTCTAAAATCTATCAGTGCCAACCACATTAGATTTCCAGCTCTGAGATTCATCTATGGATTGGTGGTTTGTCCTCCAGTCTTGATAGAGGAGCAGCCCCTCCCCTTCCAAGCACTTGTGTAGTGGCTACGCTCTCACCAAACACTGGGCTGAAGGCCTCACTATCTCCGAGCTTTGGGCTTCTAGCCAGTCTCTCCCTGAACAATGAGCACAAGGTCCTCCCCCTCCATGTGCTGAGGCAGATAGTCTGTCCCCTCCAAATGCAGGGTTAAACCTGCCCTATCCACATATGGGTGAGACTGTTCTCTTGGTCCCAGGAAATCTCTTCATTCCAGGGCTTGACTCCCATGGTTCTTCTATTGAAGTCATTTTTCCATTAGTTCACCCCTTTCAGTCCAGGCTGGCAGTGGTTCTACCCAGACAAGTTTGCAAATATTTTGACAATTTTGCAAGCAATTTACAAGGGTCCATATCATCATAAATTTGAACTTTACACAGGTCCTTCCTGCAAAGCTGTATTTCCCATCCTAGCTTCCACTGAAATTGCTGACTGGATCCTTGTTCAATTAAGCCTGCACATGGAACCTTATTCTCCAGGAATTCATTTCTGGAAACAGAATGTTCTCTGATAGAACCACTTATAGCCATAGTCTCAGAGCACACTATCTGGATAGGCTCAGAGTTTTGTAAACCATTACTTTCTGGTTTTATTGTGCTTAAGAGTTAATTTCTCAGTTTATTCCTATTTGTCCTCATTTCATTATAAGCTTCAAGGAGAAACCAGGGGGCACCTTCCACACTTAACTTGGAAATGTCTTCAGTTTAATTTCCAAGTTTATTACTTTCAAGATCTGCCTTCCATCCAATATCAAAACCCCATTTTGCCAAGTTCTCTGGCACTATAATAAGGATCACCTTTCCTCTTATTTTCCATAACACATTCAGCAGTTTCCTTCCTTCCAGGGACTGGCCAGAAATACCATTAGCATCCATATTTCTAACGAAAGTCTTTGAAAGCAATCTAGTCTTTATTTTATCAAGCAACTCACAATTCTTCCAGCCTCAATCCATTATGCAATTCCAAAGTGATTTAGGTATTTGTAATGGCAGCATCCCACTATTGGTACCAAAAAACTGTGTTAGTTCCCTTGCTGTCAAGGTAAATGCAATGGGCTGGATTAAACAATGAGGATTTACTGGATTTTGAGGCTAGAAATCTAAAATAAAGTGTCATCCAGGTGATGCTTTTCCCCAGAAAACTGAAGAATTCTGGGCCTGGCACTTAGTGATCTTTGGGTCTAGGCTTGTCTGAAATGTGGCTTTTCTGTCACATTTTAGTGTACATGGAGGCCTCTTCTGGCTTACCTATCTCTTCTGTGTTCCATTGCTTTTTAGATTCTGACTTCTTCCTGTGACTCTCCCTCTCCATGACCTTCCCTATAAGGCCTTCAGTAAGAAGATTTAAGACTCATCCTGATTTTGCTGAGCCACAAATTATGTGAAATAACTCATCCAATAGTACTATTTACAAGGGATTACACCCACAGGAATGAAGTTTAAGATCATGTTTTTCTGGGGTACATAGTTCCATGCCAGCACATATATATTTTTTCCAAAATCCAAAAAGACCCACTAGAAGTCGTACCACATTTTTATTGTGGTAACGGCAAGATGCAACATCTTATCCTTCATATTAGAAAGGATATTGCAACATCTCCTACAAGACTGGATGGAGAGAATTTCACTGAGATGGAAGGTCCCTGAATATTTGTCAGATTTACTTCCCACCCTCTGAAATGCAATTGTCTTACCAATAACTGTAGAGTAGTTGCTGATTCTTACTTACTAAATCTAATTAGCATAATGTCATCAGTACAATGGATGAGGGTTTGTCTTTTTTTCAAAGATTTATTTAATTTATCCATTTTAACCCCCCGTCGACCCCCCACACACCGCCCCGTTTTGCTGTTTTGTGTCCATTCACTGGGAAATTCTCTGTGCCTGTTTCCTTCCTTCTCTTCTCATCCTTCTCCTCCTGCCTTCACTGGGATTCAATCCTGGGGACCTTGTGTCTCTTTTCCTGTTATATTATCATCTTCCTGTGTGGCTTGTTGGGGCCTGGCATGCCTGCACAGGGGGCCTGGGAGCTCACCTGTGCATGGGACCTGGCAACATGCTCACGTGCCTTCCATATTTTTATTTTACTGGGAGGTCCTGGGGATCAAACCCAGGTCCTTCCAAATGGGAGACAGACACCCAACCATTTGAGCCACATCTGCCCCCAAGGGTTTGTCTTATGTCAATAAAGGTGGCCAGTTTCCCTGATGAATAGATTATTTCATAGGGCTGGAAAGTTGATATACCCCTGAAATAGGACAGTGAAAGTGTATTGCTGGCCATACAAGCAGAAAGAAAACTGTTTCTGGTGTTGTGTACTAATAAGTATCAAGAAAAAAGCATTTACCATAGTGA
>JAKSZT010014601.1:1834693-1852963 GCA_026826555.1 Tolypeutes matacus | reverse complement strand
CTTTACCAAAAATTTGAATCAATAATTTCTGTTTAAAAGGCCCATATCAATCAGTTCAGGTTTACACAACTTTATATTCCTTCCACCAGTAATCCTCACCTTTATATCAATTCCCACATAAGAGTAACCAGGGGATTATGTGTGAGAACTGATATTAAGGATATGGGGTGGTTGTGTAAGGAACATATTTCCTTGATTTCTCTCTGTATAAAGTATAAAAATCATGCAGTCATTTTGTAATATAGCACACATTCTCATGTGCTATACTTTGTACCTCATGTTTTGGGGTCTGCCTGGTCTTTAGTTAAATGTTCATAAGTAAAGATGGGTTGTAAGTGTTGTTGCTGAGGACAATTAGCAGTGTCTTTCAAGTCAACTACCTCAGGGAATTCCATTAAAGTTTCATCAGGCAAAGCCTGGTTACACTCTTCAGATAGATATTGAAGAGCTGTTTCCACTGACAAAAGAAGACTTAGGGGAATTTAGAGGTTCAATTTCCCCAACTACATCATCTGTCATATGTCCCCATTTCAATGATTAGGATCCCATTCCTTCCCAGTCAATACCTTCACATTAACAGCAGACACCTGGCAAGTTTTGAAGTTCAATTGGTGGTGTCATTCTGCTACTTGCATGATAAGACCCTGGGTTTCATTTATCTCAATTTCATGGCTACAAAAGATAAGAGCTTCTTTCAAGGCACACACAGAAAGCTTCAGGTCACTTATATGCCACTTAACCTGGGAATTTGAGGCGATCTTTGTATTTCAACAATTGATTTAGCATATTTAAGACAACCAGCCAATCTCATTATACCCATTAGCTTGACAAATATGGTGTAAGTCATCAAATACCCAGTCAACCAGAGCCTTGACTTGTATAGATATTTCTTTATAAGTGTCCAGTGAAGATATTTTGTTTCTCTCTATTGCCACATAATGACAATGCTCATGAACTATCAATGCTTCATTATCACTGGAAGTAGAGCCATTACTGTCTGTAAATTTAATCCAATTAAGGAATCAAATTCAAAATCCCTCAAACCATTTCAGAAAATTTGTCCTTAAGATTCTCATATTTTAGAACCACTCTAAGCATAAAACTCTGTATTAGTCACGTTTCTCCAGAGAAACAGAAACAAAGTGTATATGTGTTTAAAATTTCTTAGAAGGAAGTGGCTCATTAGATTGTAGGGGCTTTTGAATTCAAATGCCATAAGGGAAGCTGCAGGCTGGTAACTTCAGTAAGAACTAATATTGAAGTCTTGAGGTACAAATTGCCTTGACCTCTTGGATCCTTCAATTTTTACTGTTAAGGCAACGAACTGATTGAACTAGGCTCACTTATATCATGGAGACTAATCACCTTTACTTAAGGTTGATTTTATTGTGGGGGCTAATCTCATCTATGAAATACCTCCACAGTAACAACTAGGCCACTATTTGTTCAAACAACCAGACACCAAAAACTGGACAGTTAATGCAAAAAATTAATCATCACAATAAGTTCAACAAATTTCTTAACCTTAAATATTTTTTCTGTATTTATAAAATATTAATATCAATACCTTTCTTGAGGAGATTAATATGAGAAAGAAACATAAGTTATATGTATAACACATAGTACATTGAGCAGACTCTGTTGCACACTAAATAGTGTACCAAAATTCATGATGAAGATGATAAGAAGACAGTGAAATATAACAACAGAATAAGGAAATTTTGGAGGTATTAAGATTTTTGTAATAATATAGTTTTTTTCTCTCATTTTCCTTTAGAAGAAAATTCCTTTAGAATTTCCCCTTTCTAAGAAAAATTCTATTAGCTTTACAACTTATTTGCAATGTATTCCTTATTGAATTAAGTTGTCTTCCTATTACAAAATCTGAACAGATTCCTTTCTGTACATTAAAACTTATGGGGGAAGGGGGGGAAAAAAAAAAAAAATAAAACTTATGGTGTAACAGAGGTTTTTAATGTTCATCAATACCTGGGTTTCTTTTCATTTCTCAATGGCCAATAAAATATTTCCCAAATTTCCTAACAGTTGGGTTGGAGACTATGTGATTCAGTTCTGGTAGTTGGAATGTGGACATAAATGGTGAAGCCTCTTCCAGGCATGGCCCAAAAACAAGGTGCATCGATGTCTTTTGCCCTCATTTCAGCTTCTATAGTTACTTTTATGCTTCTGATATTGTTACTACAAGAAGGAAGGAGTGTGGGTCTATGAGTCAACTCTTTTATGGAGAACATCTAGCAGCACCCAGACTACAAAGGATTGTAAAATGAGAAAGAAATAAGCATTTATTTGACATCATTGAGATTTGGTAATTCAATTACAGAAGTTTTTGACTATTATCATGATCAAAACACATGTCATTGTGATTTGTGATACTATTACATAAGTTCATTTATCCCTTATTACCCTTATAAGTACACCTAAAACATCTAGAAATAATAGAGCAGATAATCATAGAGAATTCTGAAGGACTGGGGAGCTGAAAACTCCAACTAGTGCCCAAGTAAACTATTTCCCTCTCATGCACTAGCAGAGAAGAATGGGAAAACAGTGGTACCAGGTGCTCTTCTTTCCAAAATGTAGGAAAACAAAGATAATTTGCCTCTATAAGACCTAATGTTAAATAATGGCTAAATGTAGTTCTAGAAACAGAAAATGGATGATAACAGAAGATAACTTAGAATTTCAGAAAGCACAAGATAATAATAGGTAAAAGCTGGATGCACTATTTATCCCCATTTTAATATTATATATTTATTTTATCTATTCCCTGTATCTTAATAATATTTGTTGATAGAAGCCAAAATTATAGCACATAATGTGCTGCTCAATTTGTTGCTCAGTGTATATGAAAGGAATACTTGACTTCTTTTTTATTTTTTTAATTTGGGGAGTTAAAGTAACCTAAATGGAAGTAAATTTATTTAGTAAACTGAAAGTGGTAAAAAGCTGATACCAGTTACATTTGTATAATATAATACCTAGAGCAACCACTAAGAACCACTAAGAACTTTATACAAAGTAATATATTCAATAGAGTATAAATAAAAATGGAACAGTGTAAATATGTCCAGGTAAGACACATGAAAGCAAGAAAGTAGAAACAAGGAATGAAAAAATGGAGGAAGCAGGAAAAATAAAATAAAATAAAACGACAGATAAAAGTATGACTATAGTTATTTTACATGTAAATGTTCTAAGTACACCAATTAAAGACAGAGAATAACAGGGTGGCTAAAACCAAAAAATAAAAAATACCAACTGGACTATGTGCTATTCATAAGATTCCTACCTCAAACATAATAATATAGGTAGGTTGATAGTAAAAAGATGGAGGCATACCATGAAAATAGCAATTAAATAATAAAATAGGAGTGTTTATGTTAATAACAGATATTAATATAGCTACTTTTTCAGAGCAAAAAAAATTACTAGACAAGAAGGAACATTAAATAATGATAAAAGAATACTCACCATGATCACGAAGGTGGTTTTCCCAGGGCAAGGCTGATCCATTGCACTGGGGATCTGCTGACCCCTGCGATTTCCCCAAATATGGGAAACTCGACTGCATAATTTGTGCTGGTGGGGGACTGCGTCCAACACTTCCCCCCAACAAAAGAAAAAAAAAAAAGAAGAAAATAATGATAAAAGGATGTGATGAAAAAATATTAACATTCCTAAACATGTATGTACTAAGTCCAAAAGCTTTAAGTAAGTGAAGCAAAACTGACACACTTAAAAGGAGAAATAGATAAATACACAGCTATAGTTGGCAATTTCAACAATCCACTCTCAAGAACTGACAAAACACTAATACAGAAAACTAGTGGTAACACTATCAGTCAACAGGATGTGACTGACATTTATAAAATATGCTGCCTGCCACAAAATGGAAGAACTTCCACTCTTTTCAAATGTCCATTCTCAAAGTTAGGCAATGTTGTGGGTTATATAACAAATGTCAATAGTATTTTTTTAAAAATTGAAATCACACAGAGAATGTTCTCAGAATATAATGGAATCAAAGAAGGTATAAATAACATAAAGTCAACAGAAAAATCTCCAAAATTCTTCGGAGGTACACAACTTATTTCTCAAAAATTATTTTTAAAAGAGGAATTATCAAAGGTAAAAAATAAATTCATAGGGTGGAATGACAATGAAAATACAAACTGTCAACATTTAAGGGATACAGATAAAGCAGCATAGAGTGAGAAATTCACAGCACTAAATGATTATATTATAAAAAGAGGAACTACCTCAAAACAATATTCTAATTTTCAAATTTAAGGACACTAGAAAAAAGAAGAGCAAAATAAACAAAGAGCCAGCAAAAAGAAAGAAGTATCAAAGAAATTAAAACAAAATTCAATGACATTTAAAACAGGAAAACAATGGAGAACATCAATGAAACAATAGGCTGATTCCCTCTCACATCAATAAAACTCATAAACTTTTAAAAAGACTGGCAAAGAGAAAAGAGAAAACATACAAATCACTAATATTAGAAATGAAATGATAATATGATTACAGATCTTGCAGAAATTAAAAGACAATAAAAAAATAATAGGAACAGCTTTGCACCCATAAATTCAACAACTTACAATAGATAATTTCTTAAAAGTGCAAACTACCAAAAATCAACCAAAATTAAATAAATAATTGATATTTTCCTATATCAGTACAGAACTTGAATTAGTAGATAAAACACTCAGGAAAAGAAATCTCCAGGGCCAGATTGTTTAATAAATAATTTAATAATTTTTAAAAAAGAATTGAGGCAGTTCTATACAGTGTCTTGCAGAGAAAGCAGGGAATACTTCCCAGTGTACATTTTTTTTTTCAAATTATTCACAATACATTCCAATATTTGTAAAATGATATATAAATATATATTCATATAAGTGCATTTGCTTACAAAAATGTTATATATATATATATATATATATATAAGAGGTACATAGATTACCTAAATATTACACAGAATCTACAGGAATTCCCATGTTCCCCACCTCCCATACCTCCCACCACACCCCACACAAACGTCTCCCACAAGTGTGGCCCATCACCCTCAATGGACTTACACATCCTGGGGCCTTGCCATCAACCATAGACCACAATTCACATCGTAGACCCACGTAGACACACTCTCTCCCACACGATTCTGAATGGTGGGTGCTGGTTTAAAATGGCCTACATCCGTTGCCACAACGGCACTCAGGACAACCTCCAAGTCCCGATAAAGCCCCTGTATTTCAACTGCACATCCCCTCCCTGCCCCGAAAGTGTCCAGTGGCCACTGACTCCACCTCACTGTTATAATTTCTTCCATTGCTAGAATCACCATATGTGTACAACAGAATACCATTAAGTCCAATCTAGTCCATAGTTCTTCCCCCAATCCTGAGGGGACTGGGATGGTGATGTCCACTCCACCTCCAAGTGATAGAGGGCTTATATCTCATGGATATGGTGGGTGGGATGATCCTGCCTGCAGATGCAGGCCCTCTCCATTCCCTGGGCTGACTGTTGCCCATTGTTGTCTCCTTGCCAGGTGCCTTGGATGAGTCCATTGAGCTGTAGGGTAGGAGCTGCAGCTCCACCGAAATTCCTGGCACAGCTGGCACATAGGTAGGCCAGAGGCTCCAGTCTCTGGAAGTATACCTAAAAACTCCAGCATCACATACAGGTTTGAATAGAAGGGACTGATGAACCATGTGCAGGGAGGACTTATTTGAGTCCAATTCTGTCACAATCAGGAGTACAGATTCCAAAATAGAGTCCACTGATAAGGCATCAGTCTCTGGGGCTATCCCCCCTTATATAGGACCTGGGTGTCTCCAGAGCTCTCAGGAGCCCCCCTGTGAGGGGTGATATGCACTTTGATGTCCTATGAAATCCTACTGAGGTGTGCATAAGCGTTACTTCTGGGATGAACTCCCAACTCTCTTTGAAGTCTCTTAACCACCTGAACTCATTTATCTTTATCTTTTCCCCCTTTTATTCAAAGTCTTTTTCCAGTTGTGTTGTCAGTTGGCACTTGGTATTAATTCCTCATTGACAGGGAGGCTCATACCCTGGAATCATGTCCCACGTTGGGGGGAAGGTAATGCATTCATATGCTGAGTTTGGCTTAGAAAGAGCCACATTTGAGCAACAAGGAGGCTCTCAGGTGGCAACTCTTAGGCACCTCATAATAGTAAGCTCAGTTTCAGTTACAAGAGCAATGACTCATAAGGGTAGTCATCAATAACAAGAACTCATCAGTGGGCCATCTCTTTTGACAGACATTGTCCCTGTACTCAGAGGACTGTGGCTTATCCCTTGGAGAATGTGGCAGAGCTCTCCAGGCTGGGAATTCAGATTCCCTCATTTATTGAGTGATTGTCCACCCACCGTGACCATGGCCCATCCTTTGATCATTTGAAAAATTTTGTATATCTTTCATGTATATTCAGATGAACTTACTCCCATGAATACCCTTCCCAGTGACCCTCCACCAATAATCACCTGCAGTACCCATTGTAACCTTTCTGTGATCTAAATCTTTCATGAATATGTAGCCCATATAATAATCAAATATATTTAATAGGAAAAAGAAACAACAATGATAAGCTTACATGCAAGAGACAAACATAAGGAAGCTCAGAAACAAACAAACAAACAAACAATCAAACAAAAAACAAAACAAAACAAAATATAATTAGCAGATTGGGTCATTCAAAAAAATGGGAAAAAAAAGTAAAAGAAATGCCTTTGAAAAAATACATATATATATTCTTTTTGTACTTTTATCACTGCATTATCGGATGTCCGGTGTGCCATGACACCTTCCCCCTCTAAATCCCCAGTGTCTCCCAAATTTTCTTTTAATTTTCAAAGAAGTTTTAGGTCACAGCAAAGTCACACATGGAATACCAGAAACTCCCAGATACCAAACCACCCCCTCTTCCCCACCCCATATTAACACACCACCCCCCCATTTTTTTTCGATGTTAGCATTGTTATAGCTGTTATACAGATAGCAAAATATAGCAACTAAACGTTGTCAATGATTTACAGTATAGTTTAAAATTTAGATGATACAGTTTAATAAGTTTTGGTTATATTTACCATCTCCTGTGTCCATTACTATAAGGTAATGAAAAACCTTTCCCATGACCACTAAATACCCTGTTAGATCTCCCTCCCCACCCCCTTGGGGCATATGACACTCCCCTGTCTTGACTCATGGGATGTCAAGATTCATAGTTACATGCCCTGGGTATTTGAGCCTGCCCTCTCTAATCTACCCACCTGCCAATGCTGCACCACCAAACCCAGTAATATCACTACCCATCTGTCCTATCCTTCAATATGCAACTATACTCTATCCCTTTAACATAGATTATGTCCATATGTGTGATAGCTCAAAGCCTGCTCTTCTCTTTCTCTCCCTTGTTAACCTATCTTTCAAACTATGGTTCTCAGAGACTGCTCACTTTCCTCAGTTCAAATCAGTGAGGTCATATACTGTTCATCCTTCAGTGCCTGGCTTGCTTCACTCAA
Source organism: Tolypeutes matacus (assembly GCA_026826555.1). Classification (NCBI taxonomy): domain Eukaryota; kingdom Metazoa; phylum Chordata; class Mammalia; order Cingulata; family Chlamyphoridae; genus Tolypeutes; species Tolypeutes matacus. The sequence continues at coordinate 1,845,394 of JAKSZT010014601.1, read as the reverse complement.
CATAAGGTCTTCAAGATTCAAACATGTTATTCCATGTGTTAGCACTTTATTCCTTCTTACAGCTGAATAATATTCCATTGTATGTATGTACCGCATTTTGTTTATCCATTCATCTGTTGATGGGCACCGGGGCTGATTCCAACTTTTGGCAATGGTGAACAATGCAGCTATGAACATTGGTGTGCAAATATCTGTTTGTGTCTTTGCTTTCAGATCTTCTGGATATATACCCGGCAGTGGAATCATACAGAAGATCTATTGTTAGTTTTCTGAGGAACTGCCAAACTGTCCTCCACAGTGGCTGGACCATACCACAGTCCCACCAGCAGTGGATAAGGGTTCCTATTCCTCCACATCCTCTCCAACATTTAGTGTCTGCTGTTTTTTTAATAGCTGCCATTCTGATGGGTGTAAGATGGTATCTCATTGTAGTTTTGATTTGCATTTCTTTGATAGCAAGTGATGTTGAGCATTTTTTCATATGCTTTTTAGCCATTTGTATTACTTCCTTGGAGAAGTGTCTTTTCAGGTCACTTGCCCATTTTTTAAATTGGTTGTTTGTCTTTTTATTTTCAAGGTGTAGGATTTCTTTATATATGCAGGATATTAAGCTCCTATCAGATATATGGTTGCCAAATATTTTCTCCAATTGGGTAGGCTGCCTTTTTATTTTCTTAATAACATCCTTTGAGGTGCAGAAGTTTTTAATTTTGAGGAGATCCCATTTATCTATTTTTTTTCTTGCTGCCCGTGCTTTGGCTGTGAAGTTCATGAAACCATTTCCTATTACAAGGTCCTGTAGATGCTTCCCTACATTATGTTCCAAGGTCTTTATGGTTTTGGCTCTTATATTTAGATCTTGATGCATCTTGAGTTGATTTTTGTATAAGGTGTGAGATGGTATTCTTCTCTCATTCTTTTGGATATTGATATCCAGTTCTCCAAGCACCAGTGTTAAAGAGCCCATTCTCTCCGAACTGAATGGACTTCATGGCCTTGTCAATTATCACATGACTGTAGATGCGAGGATCTATATCAGAACTCTCAATTCGGTTCCACAGGAGGTCTATCCTTGTGCCAATACCATGCAGTTTTGACCACTGTAGCTTTGTAGTATGTTTATATTCAGGTAGTGTGATACCTCCAACTTCATTTTTCTTTTTCAATATTTCTTTGGCAATACGAGGCCTCTTGCCTCTCCAAATATATTTTGTGATTAGTTTTTCCAGTTCCTTAAAAAATACAGTGTTGACTTTTATTGGGATTGCATTAAATCTGTAGATTAGTTTGGGTAGGATAGAAATCTTATGATGTTTAGTCTTCCTATCCATGAACAGGGAATATTTTTCCATTTATTTAAGTCTTCTTTGATTTCCTTTAACAGTGTTGTGTAGATTTCTGTATATAAGTCCTTTACATCTTTAGTTAAATTTATTCTTAGGTATTTGATTCTTTTATTTACTATTGTAAATGATATTTTTTTCCTGATTTCCTCCTCAGTTTGCTCATTATTGGTGTACAGAAATGCTACTGATTTTTCAGTATTGATCTTATAGCCTGCAACATTACTAAACTCCTTTATAAATTCTAGAAGTCTTGTTGTAGATTTCTCAGGGCTTTCTATGTATAGGATCATGTCATCTGCAAATAATGAAATTTTTACTTCTTTTCCAGTCTGGATGCCTTTTATGTCCTTTTCTTGTCTCAGTTGCTCATGCAAGTACTTCTAAGACAATGTTAAATAGGAGTGATGATAGTGTGCTTCCTTGTCTAGTTCCCAATCTCAGAGGGAAAGCTTTTAGGATTTCACTGTTGAAAAAAATGTTAGCTTTGGGTTTTTCATATATACCCTTTATCATATTCAGAATGTTTCCATCTATTCCTATCTTTTGTAGTGTTTTTATGAGGAAAGAGTGCTGTATTTTGTCGAATGCTTTTTCTGCATCTATAGAGATGATCATGTGTTTTTTTCTTTCAATCTGTTTATGTGGTGTATTACATTGATTGAGTTTCTTATATTGAACCCTCCTTGGATAACCGGGATGAAACCCACTTGGTCATGGTGTATAATCATTTTGATATGTTGTTGAATGTGATTAGCAAGTATTTTGTTGAGGATTTTAGCAACTAGGTTCATTAAAGAAATTGGACTGTAATTTTCCTTTCTTGTGGTATCTTTATGTGGTTTTGGTATTAGGGTAATGTTGGCATCATAGAATGAGTTAGTCAATATTCCACCTATTTCTATTTTTTGGAAGAACTTAAGTAGAATTGGTGTTAGCTTTTTCGGGAATGTTTGGTAGAATTCAGCTGTGAAGCCATCTGGTCCTGGACTCTTCTTAGTTGGGAGGTTTTTAATGACTGAGTCTATCTCTTTACTTGTAATTGGGCTGTTGAGTTCATCTATTTCTTCTTTCATCAATGTTGGCTGTCTGTGGGTTTCTAGAAACTTGTCCATTTCCTCTAAATTGTCATTCTTGTTGGCATATAATTTTTCAAAGTATCCTCTTATGATACTCTTTATTTCTGTGGGGTCGGTAGTGATATCACCTTGCTCATTCCTTATTTCATGTATTTGCATCTGTTCTCTCTTTTTCTTTGTTAGTCTGGCTAAGGGTTTGTCAATTTTGTTGATATTCCCGAAGAACCAGCTTTTGGTTTTGTTTATTGTTTCCAGTGCTTTCTTATTCTCTATTTCATTTAGTTCTGCTGTAATCTTTGTTATTTTCTTCTTTGTACTTTAGGTTTAGTTTTTTTTTTTTTTTTTTTTACAATTCCTCCAAGTGTGCAGTTAGATCTTCAATTTTAGCTCTTTCTTCTTTTTTAATATATGAATTTATGGCTATGGACTTCCCTCTCAAGACTGCTTATGCTGCATCCCATAAATTTTGATATGTTGTGTTGTCGTTTTCATTCCTTTCACGGTAGTTACTGATTTCTTTTGAGATTTCCTCTTTGACCCACTATCTAAGAGTGTGTTGTTTAACTTCCATATCCTTTTGCCTAACCTGTTTCTCTGGCCCTTAGTGATTTCCAATTTCATTCTGTTGTGGTCAGAGAAATTACTTTGTTTAATCTCAATCATTCTGAATTAATTGAGAGTAGTTCTGTGGCCTAGCATGTGGTCTATTTTGGAGTATGTTCCATGTGCACTAGAGAAGAATATAAATCCTGCTGTATTTGGGTGTAGTGTTCTGTATATGTCTATTAAGTCCAGGTCTCCTAATGTATTGTTGAGTGCCTTTGTTTATTTATTGATTCTCCATTTAGATGTTCTGTCTTTTCAGTTGTTTTTAAACTTTCCTCCAACTCTCTCTCCCTTGTTTTTTCCTCTCAACTTGTATAGATTCCTTTACTATTTCTTGAAGTGCTGGTTTCTTATTGACATACTCTCTTAATTTCTGTTTATCTGTGAATATTTTGAACTCTCCATCATTTTTTAATGCCAGTTTTGCTGGATAGAGAATTTGTTGCAAGAAGTTTTTTCTTTCAGTATTTTGACTATGTCATACCACTGTCTTCTTGCCACCATGGTTTCAGCTGAGAAATCAGCACTTAATCTTATTGTGCTTCCCTTGTATGTGATGGTTCTCTTTTCTCTTGCTGCCTTGAGTATTTTCTCTTTGTCTTGAGTATTGGACATTTTGACCAGTATATGTCTTGGAGTTGGCCTGTTGGGATTTATACTATTTGGGGCTCACTGTTCTTCCTGGATCTGCACATCCATCTCTCTCAATAGGGTTGGGAAATTTTCAGCCATTATTTCCTTCAACACTCCTTCTGATCCCTTTCCTTTCTCTTCTCCTTCTCGGATGCCCATAATGCATATGTTTGTGCATTTTGTATTATCGGTTATTTCCCTGAGTCCCTGCTGGATTTTTTCAATCTTTTTTCTATCTGTTCTACTATCTCTTTGATTTCAGCTGTATTGTCTTCCATATCACTAATTCTTTCCTCTGCCTGTTCAAATCTGCTGCTATGTGAATCCAGCATCTTTTTGATTTCTTGGATTGTGCCATAGTTCACCATCATATCCATTATCGTTTTAGGCATGTTTGAAATTTCTTCAGTATGTTCTCCCATTGTCTTCTTTATATCCTTAATCTCTTCCTTCACTTCTTTAAGTTGGTCCATGATATTTGTTTGGAAAGCTTTGATTAATTGTTCCATGTTCTGCATCACTTCCTGGTTTTTAATTTGTTCATTGGACTGACCCATGTTTTCCTGTTTCTCAGAGTCATTTGTATTTTTTTTGTTGCCCTCTGGTCATCATATTATCTTGATGGGTTTGTTCAGTTTATTAGCTTTTCTCTATGCTCTAGAGTTTTATTTAGGTGGTGATTCTGTGTGTGAGTTAAGTTTTCTCTTTGGCACTTTTTCTTCTTATTTTATTTCCTTGCTTCTTTCTATGTTCTGAATCTCTACCGTTCCGTCTAAGCCATTGATCCATGCAGATAGATGGCCCAAGCTTCTCATTCCACACGTGCACAGCACAGACCCCCAGGCAGGACCCCATCCACAATCCGCCTTGCTCTGGGAGCTTACAGTTGTGCCCTCCTACACTAACACCATCTTGGCCCACACCTCTCAGTGTACATTTTGAATCCAGTATTACCCCAATTCAAAGAACAGATAAACATAGTACCAAATGGAAATTACACCACTAATAATTCTCATGAATTTAGAAATAAAAATCCAAATCAAATATGAGTAAATCAAGTTCAGCAGTGTAGAAATATAATTTTACAATACAATCAAGTGATATTTATTCAAAACTGGTTTAATAGCCAAACTTCCATCAGTGTAATCTTGCTGAGATGGTAAAGAAGAAGTATCTTATAACTGTATCCTTTATGCAGAAAAAAATTCATTTCACAAAACCAATACCTTTTCATGAATAAAATAAAAAACAGTAAAATAGTAATAGAGAAGAGCTTCCTCAATATAATAAAGACATAAATAAAAATAATGAAAGATGAATGTAAACTATCTTTTTTTTTTCTCAAGAAACCTGGATCTAGTAAGCATGTAACCATCTGAATACTCTCTGTCATGCTCCATATTTTTTTCACCACAAGCAACATCCATGAGTACATTGCCAGCCTTCATACACTATTCTTCTTGTGCTTGGAGGGGCAAGACTGTGAGTTTCTCCCTCTAGTCCCATAACTATTAACATCATTTCTTCACCATCTCTCTTTGCACTACTGTCCCCATGCTATTCTGTATTTTTTAAATAGTTCATGCATTTCCATTTCTCAGATTGCTAAGACAATTACAGAAACACTGAGAAATCCAGTGAAGATAATTTTACCACAGCTATATGTCTAAGGTAATAAAGATAGTATGGTTCAGGAGAAGGGACAGAGAAATAAATAAATGGAACAGAATAGACAGCTCACAGAAAAGCCCACATAATTTTTGACAAAGTGAAAAAGGAATTCAATGAAGAATTCATGACCTTTGAGATAGATGATAGTGAAAGAACTGAGGCTTTGTGAAAAGAAAAAATTGTATAATTTTATGCAATGATAAGCTATTCATTGGGAGAAAATATTTGCAAATCACATAATTGACAAAAAACTCATATCTAGAACATATAAAAGATCCTTAAAATCCAACAATAATAAAACAAATCTCTAAATAGAAATTGAACAAAATGAAAATGCATTTTAAAAAGATATATGGGGAGGGAAGTGGCTGTGGCTCAATCAGCAGGGCTCCCGTTTACCATATGGGAGGCCCCGGGTTGGGTTCCCGGGGCCTCCTGGTGAAGGCAAGTCCGCCCGCACGGCGTGGTTAGCTGACCCAGTGAGCACAAGCAGAAAGGGGGGGATAAATGAATAAATAAATAAAATCTTAAAAAAAAAAAAAAAGATATATGGGGGAATTCTGGGAAGATGGCATCAAAGTAGGTAGGCAGAGCTCAGCTCACAAAAACAATGAAGGGAGGGCAAAAAGCTACCCAAGGAAGCTGCTTTGGGGATCTGCAGACCAGGAGAGCTGCATATCATCCAGGAGCACAAGGGACAGAAAGACAAAGAGTCCAAAGAAAACCATGATTTACTTACCTCTGTGCCTGGGAAAGGTATATGTATCCCACCCTCAAGGCAAATAGCTTCAGTCAAACCACTGGTTCACTGCAGCCAACTGAGAGAGAAAGAACATTCCCTGAGAGGAAGAGGGATCTGGTGGAGAGGTGAATAGTGGATTCTCCTTAGTGAGTTTGGCCATCTAAACCCCCTTTGAATCTCAAGAAAGACCCCAGCCAGTAATGAAGCAACCCAGGGAAGTAAGCATGGGATCTCATTGGGCAGGCAGTCACACCCAGCTGCCCTGGGAGAGAGAAATAGGTCAGTGAAGTGGTAGGCAAAGACAGAAACATAACAAGCCTGGGAGAGAAGGAAGCCAGGAGAGATAGTCAGCAAACAGAAGCCCATCTTGCCATATGGAAAGTGGGCAGGGACAGTCAAATGAGATTTCAGAAACCTGCTGGGAAGTGGGTATAGCTCTGAGTAGGAATGCCTACCTTGCATAAACAAGGTCCCTGTTTGATTCTCACTACTTCCTAAGAGAAGGGATCCAGAGAGTGATCCACTGGGTTTACAGGTACTCATCTACCACCTTAGGACAGGGAATGTACAGATAGAATTTTTTTCTTTTGGAGTTTTGATCTGTTATTTTCTATTCCTTTATTTTATTCTTTATTTTATTTGATGGATCTGGATACCTCTCTTGCAAAAGGCAGGCTGCACAGTGATGAATTGATGAACACCAGCAGCCTGAGATGGTTCCTGGGGCCTAAGAGGCAAGAATTTTTTCTGTGTTTGCATGTGTTTGTGTGTGTGGTTTTTGTTTGTTTCCTTTATTTCTTTTTAGTTCCTTTTTTTTTCTTTTCCATAATTTTTATACTAAGTTTCATTATTTCTTTTCTTTCCCTCATTTTTCCATTTTTTGTTGCTTTTATTGAAATAAGATAAATTCAAACTTTTCTTGTTAGCTCTTCTCTTTTTTTTTCTTTTTCTTTTTTCTTTTTTCTTCCCATGTTTCTGGCCTTTAATTTATTATATTTTTTCAATTTTTTTCTTTTTTGATTTTTTAGTTCCAATTTTTAAAAATTCTTAGTCCTTTGTATTTTATATGATTTTTTTTTTTTACTCATTTGACTTCCTTATTTTCCTGGCCCTTGTACAGTTCCTCTTATAACTTTTTAATTGTTATTTCTATTATACTTTATCTCTTCTATTTTTCCTTTTCTATGGTCTTAATATATTGTTCAAGGTAACAGATAACTATAAGGATATTGAATTAAAGGTACCAAGTGTCAAAAAGGAACCTTACCACACATAAAATAGAACACTAGAGTAGAATGAGAAACTAACTAATAAAATAAGCCCTTCAAGATAAACAGATGCCTAGACACCAATAAAAATTGCCAGTCATAGTAAGAAACAGGAAGACATGGCACAGTCTAATAAACAAACTAAAAGAAAAAAAACAGGAGGAGATACAGAACAGAGAAAAATGAATCAAGGATGTCCAAAGAGATATCATGAATCAACTTACTGAAGTGAAGGAAGAGATAAAGGATATTAAGAAGACACTGGGGGAAGATACTGAAGAAATCACAAAAATACATAAAGAGATAATGGAGCTGATGGTGAATAATGGCACAAAGCAAGAAATAAAAAACACCCTGGGAACACATAAGAATAGATTTGAACAGGCAAAGGAAAAGAATAGTGACATCAAAGACAGTACAGCTGATATCCAAAAGAGTAGAGAAGAATAGATAGAAAAAAGATAGAAAAAATCCAACAAAAAATAAGGGAATTGAATGACAACACAAAATCCACAAATATATGCATTATAGGCATCTCAGAGGGACAAGTAAAGGGAAAGGACAGAAAGAGTCTTGGAGGAAATAATGGCTGAAATTTCCCTAACTATTTTGAGAGGTATGGACGTACATGTCCAGGAAGTGCAGCAGACCCCAAACAGTATAAATCCTAACAGTTCTACCCCAAAACAATTACTTATCAATTTGCCAAATGCTCAAGACAAAGAGAGAATACTGAAAGCAGCAAGAGAAATGATAGCCCTCACATACAAGGGAAGCTTGATACGATTAAGCACTGATGTCTTATCTGAAATATGGAGGTAAGAAGGCATGCTATGACATAGTTAAGATGCTAAAAGAAAAAAATTGTCAAACAAGAATTCTGTATCTAGTTGTAGCATTTGGATATTATTTATAAATTCCAAAAAAAGATATTTGATTATGTTTGTAAACTGGTCTGTTTTTCTGGGCATGATACCCTTTGATTGTATTTGATTAAGCTGAGAAACCATTGATTAAATTATGTTAGGATTAGTGCTTTGATTCAACCACATCATTAGGGCATGCAGGGTTGAGTTCCAAACCCCTTGTTGGGCTGATAAAATGAACTCTCACACAGAAACAGATAACACAGAGAAGAAGAGATATAGCTCATTAGACATGGCGGTGACCTCAGGAAATGAGATAAGCCTGAGAATTACAGTTGACTTTCTGAAGAGAACAGAGCAGCTGAGCCCAGAAAGAAATGAGCCCTGGGGATAGAGATGGGCTTTATGAAGGAAAAATGACTTTAAGAGGAAAACCATGGAAATTGAGATATGGAATTAAGACATCTCCTTGGGCCAAGAGAAGAACCCCACCCATGTATACAGAGGGGGTGATTTTGCCCCAGCAGTTGAAGAGGGAGGATATTCCAGTCCAATGTTCAGGTAAAGTTTTGTGCCCCCAGGCTACAGATAGGATGGAACTTATTGCCCAAATTTTAGAGATGATGTGACCATCACCCCAATGTTCCTCGAGGGTGAGGTCTGGAGCTTGGTTGCCACTCAGATGTTTGATGAGTCTGGAACCAAGAAAACAGGCTTTGGGAAAGCCTATGGAAAGGGTGGGCCCCTATGAGGCCCCAAGAATGAGAAGAAACCATCATCTTGGGAATGACCCTCAGACAAATCAGGTTTATGCAACTGTAGGGGACCCATGACTCAAGTTTCACTCCCAGTTTCTCCTTATGATAATGCAAATGTTTAGCCTTTATCTGTCCCTTTGAATAGTGGAATCAGATAAATTGTTTTGTAATTTTCAGAAATCTATAGCCAGTAAAGACTTTGCCTCAAGACAAACTGTATTTCATTAAACTGTGATATGATTTTGTAATTAGCATTGTTACTACTTTAAAGTTTTTGGACTATTGTAATGTCTTTTTGGAATTCAAAGGGTGGAGTGTAGCAGTTTGATATTATTTAAGAATTTTAAAAAGATATTTGATTATGTTTGTAAACTGGTATGTTACTCTGAGTATGAACCCTTTGATTTTAGTTGTTTCAACTGAGATGACTTTGATTAAATTTTGTAAGGATTAGTCTTTGTTTCAAACACAGCATTAGGGCATGCAGGCTTGAGTCCCCACATACTTGGTGGGCTGAAAACAGACTCTCACATGGAAGTAGATAACACAGAGAAGAACACAGAGTAAAGGAGACAGCTCATTAGACACCGCAGCAGCCCCAGGAAAAGAGATGAGTCTGCTAGTCTACTGCTGACCATGTGAAGAGAATAGAGCAGTTAAGTTTGGAAAGAAATGAGCCCTGGGGAAAGAGATGAGACTTATGCCAGCCTACAGCTGGGATCAGAAGAAGCTGGGACCATGGGGCATTAAGAGGAAGAAGGAAGGTTGAATCTTTGCAGATGTTGCCTGCCATCTTGCCTCAACACAGGGCCAATGAATTTGGGTGAGAAAGTACCTCTTATGGTACTTTCTTTTGAGTTGGACTATTTAGAGCCTGTGACTGTAAGTTTCTCCCCAAAATAAATATACTTTATAAAAGCCAACAGAGTTCTGGTACTTTGCATCAGCACCCCTTTGGCTGACTAATACACCAACATATGTAGCATTCAAAAAGGAAGGAGAGTTCAAAATATTCACAGAAAAACAGATATTAAGGGAGACTGTCAACAAGAAACCTGCCCTTCAGGAAATACTAAAGCAGGGTTTTTTACCCAATGGGTCCATGGAAAGATTTCAGGAGGTCCACGAGCTAAAATTGAAAAGAATCAACTTAATTTCTTTATTTTCTCTGACCTCCAATGATGAGTGAAAGGAAAGGATGAAAGGAAAAAAAAAAAAAAAAAAAAAAAAAAACAGGAGGAAGAAGGTTGGAGGAGAATGTAGGAAGGAAGATTATTGGTAAGAGTAATTTAAAAAAAAAGGAATATAAACAACGTATATTAGGTTGGCATAAAAGTAATTGCAGTTTTACATTATTGAAATTTGCCGTCTGATTTTGGAATACATACATAAATAAATGTGGTTATGTTATACATCATTTTTATATGCATTTTTCACTTTATGTTTTTTTTGCTAATCAATTATTACTTGCTATTTATTTTAGACTATGGAAATGATGTTAGACAAAATGCAAATTTGAGTGATTTTCTTATTTGAGTTCAAAATGGGTCATAAAGCAGCTCGCAACATCAACAACACATTTGGCCAGGAACTGCTGATGAACGTATAGTGCAGAATTTATTCAATGGGAATCCCAGTGGGTTCCGTGTAATATTTTGGGTAATCTAAGCACCTCTTAAAATATATATGTATATATATATATATATATAACATTTTTATAAGCAAATACACATAT
>JAKSZT010014601.1:1745140-1834593 GCA_026826555.1 Tolypeutes matacus | reverse complement strand
AAAAAAAAAAAAAAAAAAAAAAAAAAAAAGAAGTTTTGCAAAGGATACGAGAGCCATGAAGATGAGGAGCATAGTGACCGGCCATCAGAGGTTGACAATGACAAATTGAGAGCAATCATTGAAGCTAATCCTCTTAAAACTATACAAGAAGTTGCTGAAGACCTCAACATTGACCATTTTATGGTCCTTCGGCATTTGAAACAAATTGGAAGGGTGAAAAAGCTCAATAAGTGGGTGTCTCATGAGCTGACAGAAAATTTAAAAATCATCATTTTGAAGTGTAATTTTCTCTTATTCTACACAACAACAGTGAACCATTTCTCAATTGGATTGTGATGTGTGATGAAAAGTGGGTTTTATATGACAACCAGCATTGACCAGCTCAGTGGTTGGACAAAGAAGAAGTTACAAAGCACTTCCCAAAGCGAAAATTGCAACAAAATAAGGTCATGGTCACTGTTTGGCGGTCAGCTCCCATTCTGATCCACTGCAGCTTTCTGAATCCCAGTGAAACCTTTACATCTGAGAAGCAAGTTCAGCAAATCGACAAGATGCACCAAAAATTGCAATGCCTGTAGCTGGCATTGGTCAACAGAAAGGGCTCAATTCTTCTCCATGATGATGCCCGACTGCAGGTCACAAAACCAATGCTTCAAAAGTTGAACAAATTGGTCTATAAGGTTTGGATGAGGTTTTGCCTCATCCTTCATATTCACCTGACCTGTCTCCAACTGACTAACACTTCTTCAAACATCTTAACAACTTTTGCAGGGAAAATGCTTCCACAACCAGCAGCATGCAGAAAATGCTTTCCAAGAGTTTGTCAAATCCCGAAGCATGGATTTTTATGCTACAGGAATAAACAAACTTATTTTTCAGTGACAAAAATGTGTTGATTGTAATGGATCCTATTTTGATTAATAAAGCTGTGTTTGAGCCTAGATATAATGATTTAAAATTCACGGCCAGAAACCGCAATTACTTTTCCAGCCACCTAATGTATAAATCTAAAGATAATATGGCTATTGTAATAATGCCTTGACAGTAACAACATTGAATGTTAATGGGTTAAACTCTCCAATCAAGAGACACAGATTGGCAGAATTGTTAAGGAACTTCCTCAACATGAAACAAGGTATATATGAAAAACCCACAGCTAATATATATTCAAAGTTGAAATTCTAAAAGCTTTCCATCTAATATCTTGAACAAGACTACAATGCTCACTTCCACCTATCTTATTTAACATTGTGTTTGAAGTACTTGTTTAAGCACTTAGGCAAGAAAAACATATAAAAGGATCCAAACTGGAAAGGAAGAAGTAAAATTTTACTATGTGTAGATGACATGATCCTATACATAGAAAGCTCTGAGAAATCCACAACAAAGATTCTAGAGCTTATAAATGAGTTTAGTAAAGTGGCAGGTTATAAGATCAGTGTGTAAGAATCCTTAGCATTTCTGTACACCAATAATGAGCCATCTGAGGAAGAAATCAAGAAAAATCATTCCATTTACAATAGCAACTAAAAGAATCAAATATCTAGGAATAAATTTAAAAATGTAAAGGAGAACTTCCAGGAAAATAACAACAGGAGTAGGTAAGCAGAGACACTCTCACAAAGAAAGAGGATAGAAGGCAGGTACCTAGATCTAAAGGAGGTGCTTTGGATATCTATAGAACAGGAAGGTGCTTTGAGTCACCTAGGAGGTTACTGGCAAGATAAAGAACACCATGAGTTGCTCACCCCTGTGGCTGGAAACAGCACATATACCTGGCCCTCATGCTAAGTAGCTTCAGGGCCCCTTGCTCAATGCGGCCAAGGGACTGGGAGGGGGCGTTCCCTTGAAAGAAGTGGGGAGTGGAGAGTGGAGAGTGGTTTCTTCCTGGTGAGTTTGGCGACCTGAGCCACCTTTGAATTTCGGAAAGGAACCCACCTCTACTAGGAGAGGGAAAGGTGGATCTCCTAAGGCATGAGTTCATGCCCAGGCCATGGGGAAAGAAAGCAATTAGATAATTAGATTAGAAAGGGGGCAAGGACAGGCAGCTAATCAGCAGGACCCTAGGAAACTTAAGAAGTCTAAACATGCCTGGCAGAAAGGGGTCAGATAGCTCTCTGAAAACAGATTAACCTAAGGAGATAATTTAGTTTAGTGGAGGAATTCCTGCCTAGCAACAGGAGGCCTCTGGTTCTATTTCGGCTTGATCAAGAGAGTGGTCTACCTGGTTCACAGGGAACATTTAGACATTCTTTTTGCTTTAGGCTTTTTTGAATCTGTTATTATTTTTTTAAGTTTCCTTTTTAATTATTTTATTTTATTTTAATCATTAAAACCCGGAATATCCGGCCGAGGCCACGGGCGCGGGGCTGGTCCGCCAGCGGGGCACGGTGGCAGGTTGCCCGAGGGCCAGCAGGCGGCGGCACAGCGGCCTGAGCTAGAGCAGGAGCCAGAACCCACCGCTGCGGTCGTGGAGCCCTGGCGCCGGCGCAGTATGATGAGGCAACCAGCGGATCCAGGGTGAGCGCTCCCGGCGTCTGGCTGGGTTGGTAGGTTTTAAGGCAACAGTAAGATGAGGCAGCTAGAGGCGGCGTGGGTTGGCAGCGGCCGGGTCCCGCCGGGTCCCGGGCACGGGCGGGAAGCAGCGGCCCTTGGAGCTGTGGGGCGTGGAGTCGAGTCCCCAGACGCCCCACCCCTTTGTCACGGCCCCGAATTGACAGGGACGCGCCCCTGCGATGGCCCCAGGCGAAACCTTCCCTTGGGAGCCTTTAGGGCGGTTAGGGGTTGACCCGGGCCAGAAGTACCAGCCATTCAGTTGCTCCAACCTGCAGTCCCCGGTCTCGGGGCTGGACTCATGGTAGGGCGGCATCATGGACACACAAACTAAAGTAAACAGCTTGTAATTTTGTGAGTGGGGCCCTAGGTTCCTGCTGCCCCGCTAGCCCATGTCTAGAAATGCTTGGAAGTCGCGAACCACGGTTACTTTTATGCGGATATGTCAAAGGTTTTCTGCGCCTCTCTTGTTTTTTCTCAAACTCCTGGACAACGTGGATGATCGTAAGGGTGGTTTGTGTGTTTTAGAAATGCAGCGGCGGCTTGGGAAAACCCAGGGGATTGAAGGTTAACAAATGACATTGGACTGAGGTCTAAGGCAAGGTGCCCTGTCGAGAATCGCTTGTGTGATGGTGGAGGCTGTAGCTGCTGGTGAAGCCAAAAATGAACCGTGGGACAGGGAGCAGGAGTGGAACAGCTGAATTCAGTTGCATCATACACCACTCAGAACGCTTGATGACGTGGTATTTGGTGCAGGAGAATTTCCCATTTTGAAAACGGTCTTTGGAAAATTTAGCCCCTCGTTTTGGTATTGGTTACTTTATGGTTACAGGCTATAAAGTGTAAGGGCAAAGTCTGTTTCTACCCTTGCTGTTTTTCCAAAGCCTTGAATTATTTTGTCAATACATTTTTTTTTAGACACTGCACAGGGAAGACATACGTTTTTTAGAGTTGAAGGAAGAGCATGGACTCCTTGAGGGCAGGGGTTGTACCATGTTCATGTTTTCAAGCCCATCTCTGCTCTGCACAGAAACAGGAATGAGACTTTTGCATGGTTTGATAATTCTCATCAGAGGGTTTCAAAGACTCCTTTCAGGAACTAGATATAAGCTGAAGGGAAACAGTGACTTGAATATTGAAATCAATAAAGGAAAATGGAGGGAGAGTTTGAGGAGTCTAGGTTTGTGGGTTTTAGAATGGAGTGATACAGTGCAGTTTATCTCACAGAAGTATTGGAAAAGTGCAACAGCCATTTCCGTTAGCGCTTATCTAACCCTTTAACTGTTTCACTATTCTTTCACATTCTTCCAAAAACTGGTAGCTGTCCTGAACTTATGGAAAACAAATAAATCTACTGAGGTCATGGGGATAAAGCCAGATTTTTGCCATTCAGTTTCTTTCTTGACAAATGGACCGGACCTCTTTGGAAGTGTCAGTGAAGGCTTAGAGGGGAGGAAGTGGGAGGAATCTGGGTGAACTGAACATGTTTGCATGTTTTTCTCCAGGAAAAGGTGCTGTGCTGAGAGGAAGGAGATTAACAGACTGATTGAGACCGGGGTGGTGGTAACTCAGTCCACTGATGATGAGGTGAAGGGTTGGGACAGATGAAGAAGGAAACCTTTAGGAGTTTGGTTTGGTTGGTTGGAGGTGCATTTTGCAGGGAGAATGGCATCACATTAAATAGTGTGGAGACGTTGCAAATACCAAGTGCATTGTTTGTTATTAAAGAATATGTTATTAGAATGCCTCTGGAGAAGAAGCAGGAAAGATTAGGCTTTTCGATAGAATAATGGTATAGTGTATTTTGGAGTTTGGGTCAACAAGAAACTGCATGAAGAATTCAGAAAGAAATGTTCATTCAACTAAATTTTTTTTTTTTTGAGAGTCTGCCAAGTGCCAGAAACTGCACTAGGCATTAAGGACATGATGAGAAAAAAAAATATGGCGGTTGCAAGTTTGTTTCTACATGCCATTTGCTTCCCTTCTCTCTGCGTCAAAAACTCCTGTCTCTTGAGGATTTTCTGAAGCTCTTGAGGCAAGAAAGGGGGGAAATGCACAGAGCATTACTTAATGAAGGAACAAAATAGAACAATGGAGAAGTTCTCACTGTAGATCACTTTTAGTGTCAATCTTCAAAGATCAGTTTTCTGTGTCAGGTTCAGTTATAAAACTATCTTCATCCTCATATCTCTTGACCAGTGTCTCTTAATACCTTTAAGTTTCTGTTCTTTCTTTTTTCCCCTTTCCTCTATCAATTCATTTATTCAAAAGTTTAGGAGTTCCTTAAACAAACACTGTCCCTGTCCTCCAGGCACTTTCAGTTCATTTTCGTTTCCCAAGTATCTCTCAGGCTCTACTTTCTTGTGTCTGATCCTTATTCTTTCTTGAGGTTCCCCTTGGGAATTGTTGAGGTCACAGGGAATCCCTGTTCTTTGCTTCTGCCTAAAGCAGTAAAAGGGTAGTACAGAAAAGATAACATTTATTAAATTCCAATTCTGCCAGTGTTGTGGCAGACGAAACTTGGACAATGAGAAACCCAAGCAACACTTGGTAGGGCAGAGAAACAAAGTTTTCTTAAGGCGTGGGCCCAGAAAAGAGTCAAGTCTCCAAAGTCTGAGCCCCAAGTTTTGGCTTTCATAGGTTTATATAGGGACTTTACACAGGCAAATTTCTAAGTAAGTGAGGAGGCAGGATTTACAAAACCAGAAGTGCAAGTTTAGCTTATCTTTTTAAAGCAGAGGGCCTTAGTTGAAGGGAAGGAGAGTACTGTTATCTCCTTAAAGCTGTGGGTCTCTGCTGAGGGGGAGGAGTAGGGCTGCAGCAGAAGGTGTTATGTCCCTAAAGGTGTGGGTTTCTGCTCAGGGGGATGAGTAGGGCTGCAGCAATTTCTTCATCACCAGCTCCTACTTTCTGTCCTTTAGTTTTTTGTTTTATTTATTTTTTGGGAGTAGGTACTGGGGATTGAATCCAGGGCTTCGTATGTGGGAAGTGGGCACACAACCACTGGGCTACATCCACTCCCCAACGAGAGTTTTTTTTTTTTTTTTTTTTCCTTGTTTGTTTGTTTTTAAGAGGTACCAGAGATAGAATCCAGGACCTTGTACATGGCAAGCAGGTGCTCAACCACTTGAGCTATGACTGCTCCCAACTTTCTGCCCTTTGGTCCTGTCTAGTCCTTGAGCATCCCTCTAAGGCAGATGGTGGTAGCCCCATTTTAAAGAAGAGGATACGAGGCTCAGAGCAGCTCTGGAAGTTGCCCAGGGTGACAAGCTGGTTAGATGGGGGAGCAGAAATTTTAATCTAGGACTTTAGATTCCAAAATGTGCTTTTTCCCAGGGGAGAAATGACAGTTGACTAGAGGTGATCTAGCATAGTGCCCTCTTTGGGCAATGAAGGGTCAGAATCGGAGCTGTTCAGAGAATTGCTGTAGTTAATCAGCTGCGGTGCTTGTGGTACAACTGAGTTAGCACCGAGTGTCCTGCCTTTCTGCCTGGTGTTGTTTGTTTGTTTGTTTGTTTGTTTGTTTTGGGGGGTATTCCAGATGGCCTTCGGGAAATCTGAGTTTACTGCTGTGTAAGGGTGACTAGACTTAGCTAAGGTTGTGTCCCAGTGCTTCCACTTGCCACCTGTGTGACCCTGGGCAAATTAATTTCTCTCTCCCTGTACCTCAGTTTCTTTATCTGGATAGTGGGATAATATTCACATTTAATCAATTCTAAGACAGTACAATTTATCCCATCTTAATATTTCTGCGAAAAAAGCATGTTATAATCAATAGAGTCTTACAGTTATTATTGGCAATGGCTTGTTTACTTTGTGCACACAGTCACTGTGGTCTTAGATTATATGAAATTTGATAGTACATCCTTATAGGTAGTTGTGAGGATTAAATGAGATCACACATGTCCCTGGACTATAGATGAGCACCCAATAACAATTGATGCTGATAAATGATGGAGTAAATAGTTAACTGGTAGTTAGCTCTGAAGTAAAGCTGAGGAGATTTACGTGAGATTTGCCACTCAGAGCCCAGACAATAATCCATGATCTATGGGCTGGAGGAACATTTTCCAGTTTGCCTGGAGCTCTGTCCTTCTTCTGATTCTTGTACCCATGAGAAACATTAACTTCAAGAGCTAATGAGCCATGGACAGACAGCTCACTTTGTCCTGCCTATTCATTAAGGTCTTTGTCAATTTTAAACCCCAGGTTAAAAGTAAGTAGAATTATAAGAAGAAAGAAAACTTACATGGATGTGAATACTCTTACATGTGAATCTTAAAAGAACTCACAGATTTTTATACAAGTTTCTTTGTTATTCTTTTCCAAACTCCTTTTAATATTTAATTGCAATTTTGTGAAATATCTGTAAGACACCATTAATCAAAGGGATGCTCCAAGGTCATGGAGGTATACCCTTGCCTGGCACAGGGTAGGGGAGAGAGAGCACTGAAGTTGGGGTCAGGTGGCCTGGATTCCACTGCTGGGTGGCTCACCTTTTATCCCCAGGTGCATGGGAACATCACTTTATTATTATGGGTCTCAGGTGTCTCTTTTCCAAAAGGAGAACTTGGACTTGTTTTCTTAGTCCCCTTCCCCATCTCTACCCTCTATCTGTAATTTGTGTCATAGATGTGAATTTATTAATCTAAGGATCTGAGAAATTAAATGGCTGAAAGGAATTGACTTACTGAATTCAGTACTCTTGAAGTATCTGTTGGGTGTTTGTGATAGTGCTTTATAAAGGAAAAAACAATCGGCAATTGATACTATAAGTAGCTATCATTTATGGAAAATTACTGTGTGCCAGGCCCTTTTCCTACTTTTATTCTTCGTAATGCCCTATGAATAATAGATTATATTGTCAATCCTATGTTAAGGTGAAGAGACTGAAGTTCAGGAAGGTTGGGTGACTTGTGCAAGGTCACACAGAGAAGTCAGGGGCTCAGAGCTGGGATTAGAACTCAGGCTTGGGAGCAGATGTGGCTCAAGCATTTGGGTGCCCGTCTCCCATGTGGGAGGTCCTGGGATTGTTTCCTGGTGCCTCCTGAAGAAGACAAGCTGATGCAACAGGCTGACACAACTAGCAGGGCGTGGATGTGGCTCAAGAAGTTGGGCACCCACCTCACACACAGGAGGTCCTGGGTTCGGTGTCCGGTGCCTCCTAAAGAAGATGAGCAGACAATGAGTGGACACAACAAGGAGAGATAACAAGCAGACAGATGAAGGAGCCATCTCTGGGGGAGGGGGCATTTAAAATAAAAGAACTCAGGTTCATGTTGCTTGCCAACACAAGTTCTGTGATTCTTTCAGGTGGACCCTTTCTCAACTTGGAATCCTCTTAAGCCATGAGCCCTGGGAAAGTTTCCAGTTTAAAAAGTAAGGTTCCCCCCTGCTGTGAGGTCATAAATTCCTAGCTTATTATTGTGTACTGACATGTGTTTAAATTCTGAGTTACCAATCAGGATATCTACCATGTGTTGGGAGAATTTAGTTAATCCTGAACTATGACCCGTATGGGAGCTGCTGGGGATTTAAGTTCTTGAAAGGAAGGGTTTTTTTTTGGTGAACAAAAGCTCTCAGTCAAGCCACTGTTAGCATAAATGGAGCTGTTGAGAAGAAGAATCTAAGCTTTTTGTTTGGAAGCTGGTGGGATAGAGAACCTGGGTTGGCTTTGAAACATAACGAGGTAACTTTTTTCAGTTGAATTTGCCTGGAATTTCCATTCTATGGGCTTTCCTCTAAGGAGATTACTGGAACTAAGAAGTTGAAGGCCTCCCTGGCTTATCCTAACAGTTGAGAATGGCACAGGGAGAGAGGAGTTCTCTTCAGTCCTAAGCTTATTAAGGATTTGATATTAAAACACATCCCTTGGATTGCTCCTACAAATAAACTTTCAGAATTGCAAAGAATAAAAATAAAAAATAAAATAAAATATAAAACCCAGAATATCACCTGCAGAGGGCAGGCTGCAAGGTGATTGATTGATGAACCCCAGCAGCCTGAGAACATCCTTAGGGGCCTAGAGGGAAGGCTGTATTGCCCTTGGTTGTTTTTTTTTTTGGTTGTTGTTGTTGCTGTAGTTTTGTTTATTTTTTGTTGTGTTTCCTCTTTCTTTGTTCCCCCCTTTTTTCTTTTACCAATTTTTTTCTGCCTACAGTTTTGTTTTCTTTCCTTCATCTTTCTATTTTCTGTTTCCTGTTGTTTTTCATTCATTTGACCTCTTTTTCCTTGGTCTTCAATTTGTTTAATTGTCATGTTGAGTGATGCTCAACAGCACTAGCTATTAGGGCAATGCAAATCAAAACTGCAATGGTATCATCTTACATCCATTAGAATGGTGGCTATTAAAAAACAGAGGACTACAAGTGTGTCAGAGAGGATGTGGAAGAGCAGGAGCCCTCATTCACTGCTGGTAGGAATGTAAAATGGTGCAGCTATTATGGAAGACAGTTTTGCAGTTCCTCAAAAAATAACTATAGATTTGCCTTATGATCCACCAATTCCACTGCTGGGTATATATGCAGAAGAATTGAAAACAAGGACATAAACCGATATATGCATAGCAATGTTCATTGTGGCATTATTCACTATTGCCAAAAGTTGAAATCATCCCAAATGCCCATCAACTGATGAATGGATAGACAAAATGTGGAATATCACTCAGCTGTAAGAAGGAATGCAGTTCTAACACCCAGGATAACATGGATGAATCTTGAAGACCTCATGTTGAGTGAAGCAAGCCAGGCATTGAAGGACAAATATTACATGACCTCACTGATATAAATTAAGCAATTTAAGCAGACTCATAGAGCTACAATCTGGAATATAGGTTTACAGGAGATAGAAAGGGAGAAGAAGGCTGTGAGCCAACACCCATATGGGCAAAATCTGGGGTAAGGTGGAAGTGTGTATTTGTGCAGTGAAGGGATCTCACAGGGATTTAGTGATAATATTGGGTTGGGTGGTGCTGGTTTGACAGGGGCATAGGGTGAGAAGGGTGAGTTGGATGGTCCATGGAACTGGGGAGAGGATTGGGGGAGGGAACAGGTGAACACTGGGTATTGGTGGGTACATTGTTGAAATTACAATGTGGTAAAGCTCTTTTGACAGTATAACAAGGAAGAAT
The DNA here is from genome assembly GCA_026826555.1 of Tolypeutes matacus. Lineage (NCBI taxonomy): Eukaryota > Metazoa > Chordata > Mammalia > Cingulata > Chlamyphoridae > Tolypeutes > Tolypeutes matacus. The sequence continues at coordinate 1,824,911 of JAKSZT010014601.1, read as the reverse complement.
TACTGGTTTAGGGTGTTTGATGGGGGTGAATTTGGAGCAGGGTGCATCTGGGGCAGGCTTCGAGGGAGTGTGCAAGTGATCATTTTGTCATAGTGTGATGTATCAGTGGATGGATACCAACATAATAAGCAGGAAGTAATTGGACTCCCATCCTGGGGAGGTCTGCTATGTTCTCATACGGAGGAGCAGGGATCGCTCGAGCGCATGGGTGGTACCTAATATGGGAGGACATACCAGTGTATCAAGACCTAAGTGTTGTTGCAAGTAGCTATGAATCTTGTCCTTCAAAGAGTGAAGCCTGGTGGTCACAATGGGCCCCAAGGGGAGGGGGAGAGAGAAATAGAATAGATATAACAGTCGGTAATTTGGGGGTGATGGAATTATTCTACATGATCTTGCAATGATGGATACAGGCCATGTCAAATTTCATAAAAAATTTGTAAAAGTGTATGGTTCAAAATGTAAACCATAATGTAAGCCATTTAACATTGTTAATAGCTATGTTTCAATATTTGTACATCTGTTGTTACAAATGTATCATCCACATATAAAAAGGTGATGAAAGACAAAATGTCAAAAAAATTTTTTTTTAATTTTCATTGTTTTTTAATATCTCAAATTTAAATTTTATTTTTAGTTTTTTAAGTTTTCTGTATTTGTTTCTTATGTTTAAAACTATCACTACTATTTCATTTTCTTATTAATTGTATTTTGCTTCATTTTAAAAGAAAGTTTAGATCACAGAAGTGTTACATCTGTGGCAAGGGAGGATCTTTGGTGTGGGGTGTAAGTGAGGGGGCAACATGGGAGGAAGTTCACCTGGGCATACATATAAGGCATATAAACATGTTCAGATATTCATGGGGCATTGCCACAGTGGGTAGAGATTCACACAATAACCAAAAGAATATCAAATTCCCATCCTGGGGAGCTCTGCCACATTCCCTAATGGAACAGCAACAATCCCCCAGTACAGGGGCAATGACTTGTGAAGGAAGATGGTCCATTATTATCCCTTGATATTGATGACTATTCTTATGAGCCTTTGTTCTTGAAATTGAATCTTAGCTTTGTGTTGTATGTTGCCTAAGAGTTACCTACTGGGAGCCTCCTTGTTGCTCATATGTGGCCCTTCTCTAAGCAAAATTCAGCATATAAATGCATTAAATTCCCCACCAGCATGGGACATGATCCCAGAGATGAGCATCTCTGGCTCCACAGGATTGCTACCAAGTACCAACAAGCAATGAAACTTGAAAAAAAAAATAGACCTTGAGACAAAGGGAGAAAAGGTAAAGGCAGATGAGTGTACATGGCTAAGAAACTTCAAAGTGAGTCAGGAGGTCATTCCAGAGGTAACGCTTATGCACATCTCAACAGGATCTCATTGACAGCCAAAGTACATACTATCCCAAATGGTGGGGCTCTTGTGGCCTTGGAAACATCAAGACACTATAGTCAGGGCAGATAGATCAGAATTTTGGTCCCTTGCCAGTGGGCCCTACTTTGGAATTTATGCTCCCCAGTGTGACAGAGTTGGAATCAGTTAAAGTTTCCCTACTCATGGCTCTTCTGTCCTTCTATTTGAACTTATAATTATTACTTAATCTGGTAGGTTTACATCTAAGAGACTTAAATCTTTGGGCTGTCCATGTGCCAGCTGGGCCCTGAATCTCAATGGAGTTATAACACCTACTCTCCAGTTCATTGGACTCACCCAAGACAAATAACAAGGAGGAGATGATAGATAACCAACATACCAAGGAAACAAGAGTGTCGACAACTGCAAGCAAGAGAGTCCCTCACATCCATCAGCTCTATGGGATCAAAATCCCCCATCAATTAAAGGTGGAGTGGGCATTACCATCCCAGAATCCCCAGGATTGGGAATGAACTATGGACTAAAGTAGACTTACAAGTATTTAACTATAGATTTATTGTTATTCTAGCAATGGAAGAAATATCATTGATTTTGAGGCAGTGACCACAGGAGGGTCTGAGGGTAGAAGAAGGAAAAACAGGTGTCATATGTGGGCATTTTCAGGACTTGGGAATCATTCTGAATGACATTACAATGATAGCAGGCCATTATATGTCTTGCCATAACCTATAGAATTGAGTGGGAGAGATTGTGAACTACGATCTTAATTATAAGCCATGATTAGTGGCCATGCTCCAAAATGTGTTTATCAATTGCAATGAATGTACCACACTAATGAAAGATGTTGCTAATGTGGGAAAATGTGGGAGGTGTGGGGAGCAGAGCATATGGGAATCCCCTAAATATTCTCTTTTACATTTATGTAATCTAACTTTAAAAAACAAAACAAAACAAAAAGAAAAGAAAAGAAAAAAGTAAACACATGAAATGAATTGTAAACCATGACCGAGTGGATTACCTGTTATGCAAGGATGGTTCAACATAAGAAAATAAATCAATGTTATACACCATATAAACAGATTGAAAGAAAAAATTCAGATATTTATCTCTATGGATGCAGAAATAAACATTTGACAAAATACAGCCTACTTTCCTTATAAAAACACTTCAAAAGATAGGAATAGAAGGAAACTTCCTTAACATGTTTAAGGGTATATATGAAAAACCCACAGCTAACATCATGTTCAATGGTGAAAACCTAAAATCTTCCTCTCTAAGATCTGGATCAAGACAAGAATGCCCACTTCCAATGCTCTTATTTAACATTTTGTTAGGAGTACTTCCTCAAGCACTTAGGGAAGAAAAAAATAGAAAAGTCATCCAAATTGGAAAAGAAGAAGTAAAAATTTCACTTTGTGCAGATGACACGATCCTATACCTCAAAAGCCCTGAGAAATACATATCAAAGCTTGTAGAGCTTATAAAAAAGTTCAGTAAAGTGGCAGTTTGTAAGATTAATGTGCAAAAATCGGTAGCATTTCTGTACACCTATAATGAGCAATCTGAGGAAGAAATCAAGAAGAAAAATCCCAGTTAAATTAGGAAATAAAAGAATCAAATATTTATGAATACATTTAATTAAAGATGTAAATGACTTATATGCATAAAACTACACAACACTGTTAAAGGAAACCAAAGAAGACCTAAATAAATGGACTAAACATAATTAAGATATATATCCTACCCAAACTGATTTAAAGATATTTTACAATCCCAATAAAAAATACCACAGCATTTTTAACTGAATTGAAAAGGTTAAATATGAAATTTATTTGTACTGGCAGGAGCTCCCAAATAGCCAAAGTCATATTGAAAAGAAAAAATATTATCAGAGGAATCACACTACCTGACTTTAAAACATACACAGGGAGGTATGGGGAACAGGACATATAGGAATCCCTATATTTTTTATGTAACATTTATGTAATCTAAGTATCTGTAAAAAATATTAAAAAAATATTTCAAAAACATACTGCAAAGCTACAGTGGTCTAAACTGCATGGTATTGGCAGAAGGATAGTCATACTGACCAATGGGACCAAATTGAGAGTTATAATATAGATCCTAACATATACAGTCAACTGATATTTGACAAGGCCACCAAGCTCATTCAATTGGGAGAGAAAAGCCTCTCCAACAAATGGTGTTTGGAGAACTGGATATCCATATCCAAAAGAATGAGAGAGGAATATCACCTCACACCTTATATACAAATTAACTCATGATGGATAAAAGATCTAAATATTAATATAAGAGCCAAGACAATGAAGATCTTGGAAGATAAATAGGGAAGCATCTAAAGGATCTTGTGTTAGAAAATGGTTTCATGAACTTTACACCCAAAGCACGAACAACGAAAGGAAAAATAGATAATTGGGACCTCCTCAAAATTAAAAATCTTTTGCACTTCATTGGAGTTTGTCAAGACAGTGACATTGCAGCCTACTCAATGGGAGAAAATATTTGGTAACCATATTTTTGGTAACCATATATTTGATAAGGCCCTAATATCCAGCACATATAAAGAAGTCCTACACCTCAAAAATGAATGAATTTTCTGCTTGCTGCCTGATGCATACTGTTTATTATGAATTGATATTGTAAAAACCTAGAACATTTATCTTTGATCTCTCACATCTCAATCGGGGACGTCTTGGTGATATTTTCCTCCTTCAGAATCTTAAGAGCCTTTATTTGATTTTGCTTTAGTACCACTTCAATGTCAATTCCTTCACTTATCCATGCATCCTCTTTTCCAAAATTTATAGGTTTTTCAGCAAAGGCTTCATATCAGAGAAAATAAGCTTCTTTAACCTTAGTGAAACCTGCTTTCTTGTATATATGGCTATAATAATGCAATTATTACAGACAGTGAGGGACTGTCCCCCTCACCCTTGTAAATGTCTGAGAAGTCCTTGACCCAGAGTCCATCACTGCTACATTACTGATTTTCTCTCTAATGGGTGTGTTTACCCTCCATACTGTGGTGCCAGTTTCTTTTCAAAGCTAAATGGAGTAGGAATTCATAACCATTCTCCAAGTTAGATTCTTCTACCTATGGAAGAGCTCTCATTCAGTTTAATTTTAGTGACAATTATTTTAGTACTGAACGACCTAATCCAGTATTTCTACAACTGAAACAAGAGCAGTAATTATTCATTCTCCACTCAAAAGGATGTTAGATTTTGAAGATTCCTCTTTGTGCCTACTTCATTGCTCCTCCTGTGTACTTGGAGCAATAGACTTATTCTTTCTATAGATCTTTTATGTGATTTCTTCAGTTTTCAGTATAATTTTTTTCTCAAGGACTGACAGTTTCCAATTTATTAGTCTCTATCTTAGACTGTAATTTCATGAAGTGAAAACTAGAATATACACATATCATCTGACCAACATAGATTTCACCTCAATTTCTGAACATGACCATGAAACCATTGATTATGTTAATATTTGGAAGCCATATCTACTGGCTTCAAAAACAAATATAATTCTAAACATTTAAAAATATCTTTAATATTGTGATTCTATTTGCAGTAAGGTAAATTTATAAAATCAGAAAGACAAAGAATAATTTCTAGTTTTATCTTATAGATAAAATGGCCTGAGGACACCTAAATCTAAGCAATTAGTATATTCATGGGAAAATAAATTGTCCTATTTTAATAGGAAAAATATATTCATGCAAAAATCAAATAATTTAAGATATTTTAAAAGGCAATATGAACGTTTATCTCACTCCCATGAAATTTAGAGAAAGAACTCTCCTTCACATACAAAAATAAGACCTTATTTTTTAATATTCTATTTTCATATTTTATTTTCAAATATGTTAGATCAATAGCAGAGAATTGATTAAATTTCAGGAATACTAGCATCTCATACTTACATGTAATACTTATTTATAATTAAAAGCAGAGATGAGAGAGTTTCAAGAAAAGGGGTGAGAAATTGATTCAGCAATTGACCTGAAGTAAATGAGAAAATAATTTTAAGTGTGAGTATTAGAATAATGCTGGTGAATTATAAGGGAGAGAGTTAAATAGAGTAGCAGGATCATAAGCTAGTTAAAATAAGTTAAGGGACAATCAAAAACTTTAAATATATTCTCTCCAAATGTTGGCAACCAAACCCTAAGGTAAATACAGAGATAATTATTATGTAAGCAATGGTGCTATACAATTATTTTTCTTAAGCATTAAGCATACAATTTCATAAATTCAAAAATACAGGAAGAAATAACAAATGGTAAAGGAAAGTGAAAGGGAGATTAAGGGGAGAAGGAGAGCAGAGGAATATAGCAAGAGGGAAAGAAGGTGAGGAGTAAGCTAATGGGAGAAGAAAATTAATGGAACAGTATTTTGGGAGAGTGTAAAAGTGTAAGAACAAAGTACATCAGAGGAAATAGAATACTTGACCAACAAAAGAGCAAATTTTCCTCTGTAATAGAACCAGAAGGAACAAATGAACTCCTGAATGTAAGCAGACACTTTCAATATACCTTTATTTTGTATTGACTTCATCCATATACTAAGAGGATTACCAAGAAGGGACAGAGGTTTTCCAGGATAAGCACTCATAACTCTAACCTTGATAGAGCCCAAAAATTCCAGCAAAGTTAGTTGTCTGAGGGACAAAAGTATAAAATATTCCAAAGTTTTAACAAGTTAACAAATGGAAGTTTCTAATTATCTAACAAACATTGTGTATCTTTGTTGAAAAAGGACATACCTGGCAATATCTTTAGAGCAATGAGGCAGAAACCAACGTATTGTGAGCTAGATCAGCCACCTGGATCTTGAGCCCTCATCCCTCAGCTCTTTGACCTACAGGGGAGTATAAAGTTTGGAAAATTGTCTATACTCTCTAAGAGATGATTCCAAAGTAGCAAATCATTACCAAGTTTTCTATTTTTTCAACTTGTGTACTTTATGGATGGCTAGGATAAATCAGCCAAGGGAGTGTCCCCTTGGGTTCTTCCCAACTCCAAATATTTGAGGTAATGAATTTTTCTCCATTCAGGCTTATTTTGATTTGTATTTAAGCATATATAATGTGTGATAGCATTATTACAAACTGTGTGCTTTGCCTGTATAGGCAACAGTAAGAGAAAAGCTTTTGTTGATTGATTGATCGAATGTTATACTTGTCTAGAACAACTACACAGAATTAAATAAAAATAAGCAATCATGTCCTTATTGAACTTGTGAAACTCCTGAAATATTTACAGTGCATACAACACTCCTAAAATCAAAGATTGTTGAAAAGGACTCTAAATGTTGAATGGTGTCTAGTTTATATAGTTTTCCAATATTTCAATATGGAAAATAACTTTGCCAGATAAGAACAAATTCTATCACTTTGGGAATGAATACAATAGTAAAGGATGAAGAAATGAAAGAGAAAAAGAAAGAGTGAAGGGGGAAGTAGGGAGAGGGAGAAAAAGAGAAAAAGGAGATTGGTTACATGAAGTTTCACAGTTCCTGTCACCATTGTCAAGCAAGGTCAAAGGAACAGTATTTATAGAAAAAGACTGATTATAGAATGCTTTCTCAAAGATAACTAGTTTTCAAAATGTCTATATAATTTGAGGTTTCTCTCTCTTTTAAGTTTTTGTTAAAGTAGGAAACTCTTGCTTTCAAGTTATATGAAGAATCAGAGCACACTGCAAATATTTTTCATGTGTTTCCAGATTCCTATTTCAGCTCCCACCCTCAGCCCCAGTTCAAACTCACAAGAATTTTTTTAAGCACATTTATCCTCTGCATATTAGTATGTATTTCTTTTGTGCAGTTTCTAGAGTATGATGAAAAGTGTCCTTGATATCCTGTGTCTTGGGTAATTGTTTCTCAAAGAAGGGGCAAGGCTTTTAAATCAGTTACAAATGGACCTTTGACAATTACATGGGATTATGCCAGGAGGTCACACCTTTCACTGTAAGTTTCATTTCTCTCCTGTAATGCCTTGGAGACCGTGCCTTTCTTAACATCCATTTGAGATCCCAAAGCTGATGTCTCTGCCTTTCCTCAAGTGAGACAAAACAGGAAATCTCACTAGGTCTCATAAGAAAGAGTAAAGCCATCAGGAATTTATACTGTTAATCACAGTTTTATTTTGCTTGCTCCATATTATTGCTTCTGAGGTTTCGGCATCTGGATGCCCTGGATGCCTATGCTTTTTTCTATCATAGAGGAATCTCTTATTCACACACTAAGATATATCATGCAGTGAAGGTTTCAATTACTTGTGCTTCATTTTCTGATAACATCACTGTATTTTGAAAGTCCATGTCTTAAAAGCAATATGACAGCTCCATGAACTGTCTGTTATAACTCAATTATCCATTGTCTATTGAAGCAAAAGACATGAAAATCCCTAACCCTTGGATAATTCTTATTTATTATTTCTACATCTTAGATTTTGACTACTCGAATAAATCACACAATTGTGAATGGGCATGCTATATTTTCTCATAGGACCATTGCAGGTAATGAGTCTTTCATTGGCTATTTTAGATTTCCTCTTTTCACTTATGTACTTCTTTTACAATCCTCAATAAATTTTCTTCTCTGTTTTATATGTCTGTTTAAGTCACTTCATTATTATCTGTCCTTTTGTCCATGTGATACTTTCTACAAAGATTATATTCCAGTCCTTTTATTCCCTAATTTGTGTTGCATCTGTATTATGTTTTGGCTTTCAGTTAGCATAGTTTTTAATTTCTAGAAATTCTATGTGTTTCTTTTTCAAATAATCCTGATTTTTTATCATATCTCTGAACTATACTCATAATTTATAACATTTTATTTTTAAACATATTAAAATATTAATCCTCAGTATCTAATGATTAAAAAATTTGAAAGGATTTGTTGGTCTGATTTTGCAATTTGTTCTGTTTCTCCTTAATTTAGCAATGGTAGTTTGTTTCCTCATATGTTTATTTTTTATATTTTTAAAAAATTGTGGTCTCATGTTCCCTTATATTTTATCTGTTACTGAGTCCTATATTTATAGAGTTACTCTGAGACTAATGTGTATATGTTTCTATGGAATGCCAATCAAGAAACTCTACATACTAAACTAAGTTTTCCATATCTCAAACATAATATAAATTCTTTTGAAACCTTCATGTGATAAATATGTTTCCTTAGAATAACCAGGGTAGGAGGATTGTGGGACGATGGCTCCAGGAATCTGTCCCATCATGAAAACAATTACTGAATTGGTAGGAACTATTTGAAACTCTGAAGACTAGTGGAATAACAAGCATCCAGGGAAAAGTGAGAAGAAGCAGCTGTTATATTGCAATACTTACCAGTAAGTTTTAACCTCCCTGCTGTAGCTACCAGCCCCTTCCCCCAGCCTTGGGGTGTGCAGCAGTGGGAACTGGAACTTGGGGTCCTGACACAGTTTGCTGACGCTCACATGAGACATTAACACCTAGAACTCCAAATTCTCAGTGTGTATGTTTTGTTCATTGATTACTCTCTATGATCAACTACCTCAAAACAATGGGGGCCATATCTGAGGGTGGCCATTACTCTAACACTCTTGGTCAAAAACAGTTAGAGACAGTAGCTTTCCTCAGAACTACAGAAGACAATTAAAGGGCTGCTTTAACTGGCCAAATGTTGAATCAAGAAAATACAGTTTTAGAAGTCTAAGAAGAAGCTCCAGCTCCTTTGCTGGCTTCTTCTTCAACGACTCAAGAATGTAGAGTGTAATTGTTGGTCCTGGCCCTGCTCTTGAGGGAGAAGAGTAGACCCTGTGCACATTCTCGGGTGGATGTATGTTAGTGCCAATCTATTGATGTAGATAGTGCCAATCTATCTGAAAGACTGAGCTGGAGAACATGGGGTTCACCCTCTCGAAGTTTGTCCTGAGAGTAGAGTGGCTCGCATATAGCTAGGACAGTGTAAGAAACATTTAAGTTAAAGTAGACTGGAGCAAAGGATTACCTGCATTGGGAGTGAAAGTCTATTTCAAGGGGAGTAGAGGTGACATTTACTTGTACTCTTGTACATTCAAGAAAATTTCTGTCATATCACCAGCTGGTAACAAACTTAAGGAAAAGACAGTTCAGGGAATAAATCCCAAAATTAATACTTTAAAATATTAAAATATACAGTGAGTGACAAAAATATTATAAGACAAACAAAGAAAGGGGGAATAATCATTCATCCAGTGATATAAGATCAAAATTAAGAAACCATCAATTAAAAGAATCAGACTTTGAACTTAACAGAGAAAGGGATTTATAAAATGTCCCTCTATATACTAAAGGAGATAAATTAAAAAATATATGAGTAAAACAATTAATGAACAATATAGTAACCTCTTTTAATTCTCATTAAGAAAGAAGAAATACTTCAGCTGAAGAACACAGTAACTAAAGTGAAAAATTACATAGAGTATGTCAGCAAGACATTGGAGATTGAAGAAGAAAGAATCAGTGATCCTGAAGACAAGACAATTGAAAAAGGTCAGGCTGAGGAGCAGAAAGATAAAAGAATAATAAAAAGAAACAGATTCTAATAGACCTGTGGTACACCATCAAGCATACCAATGTACAAATTATTGGAGTCACAGAAAGAGAAGAAAGAGATAAAAGAGCAGAAAGAATATTCAAAGAAATAATGGCAGAAAACATTCCAAATTTAATGAAAGACCTAAATATGCACATTTGAGAATCCTAAGGAACCCCAAGCAGCATAAACTCAATGAGAACCACACACAGACACATAGTAAATACATCCTCCCATGAATAGGACAAAGAGAGTTCTTAGAGCTTCATGAGTAAAACAATGGTTGTGTAAAAGGGAAGATTAATAAGGTTAAGTGCTGATTTATCAAGAGAAACCATGGAGGCAAGAAGGCAATGGTGCTGAATATTTAGATATTTAAGCTGCTGAAAGAAAATACTAGCCAACAAAATATATGTATAGTAAGACTCTTTCAAAAATAATGAGGAAATCAAGACATTCTTAAACCAAAGAAAAAGCTGAGGGAGTTAATAAACTGTCCTACAAGCCTTATCACTACAAATTCCCTACAGTAAGACTGAAAGGACAAAACACTGGACAATGGATAAAAGCAACATAGAGGAAAAAGGCCTCTGGTAAAGTTAACCATATAGCTAGAAATGCCTGTATTATTGTATTTTATAGTGTAATATGCCACTCCCCTTTTTATAAGTGCTAAAATGCAAATGCATAAATTAGTGAATGTTAAATTTGTATATTTGGTCATACAATAATAGAGATGTAATTTGTAGCAAGTACACAAGAATGTGGGGGAATTGAGTATAGGAACAGTGTATGTCCCTGTTATTAAAGATAACTTGACATCAAATTAAATCTTATTTTTTATAGGTTTGGGATGTTAAGTTTTAACTCCATTGTTAAAAAAAGAAAGAAATACATGAAAATATATTCAGAAAGAAATCAGAAAGGATTAAAAATGAAAATACAAAAAAGTGATAAATATGAAAGTAGCGATTAATGGAAGAATTGAAGGTCAAGAAAAGCGTGAGACTAACAAAAACAAAATAACAAAATGGTGTAAGGAAGAACTGTATTATCAGTATATATTTAAATATAAATGGATTAAATACTTTACTCCAAAGGCCAAATTTGGCATAATGTATGAAAAAACTTGATACATTTATATGCTATTTATAAAAACTTGCCCTAAATTCAAAGTTAAGGTTGAAAGTGAAAGAATGGAAAAAATATATATGATGCAAGTAGTAATCAAGAGAGCTGGGGTAGCAATACTAACATAAAAGGAGTATAAATCAAAAACTCTTATGAGGGACAAATATGATCATTATATAATGTAAAAAAGGACAACTCACTGAAAGACATAACATTTATAAATATATGAATCTAGTAACAGAGCCCCAAAATATATGAAGCAAATATAGGCAGATTTGGAGTGATAAATATATGGTTCTACATTAATTGTAAGAAATTTCAATACACCATTTTCAATAATAGGTAGAACATCTAGACAGAAGATAAATAAAGAAATGGAAGACTTGAATGATACTCCAAACCAGCTAGACCTAAAAGAATATACAGAACATTCCACCCAACGACAGCAGAATAAACCATCTTCTCTAGTGCACATGAGCCATTCTCCATGTTGGACCATACATTAGGTCACAAAACAAGTCTTAATAAATTCAAAATTATTGAAATTATACAATGTGTCTTCCCCCAAAACAATGGAAGTTAGAAATCCATAACAGAATTAGAACTGGAAAATTCACAAATATATGGAAAATAAACAATGTACACTTAAGCAACCAATGAGTGAAAGAAGAAATAAAAAACTAAATTAGCAAATATCTTAAGGTTAATGAAAATGAAATTGCAACATGTGAAGACTTATGGGATACAGTAAAGGCAGTGCAAAGAGTGATGTTGTTTTAGTTTCCAAAACTGCTAGGCAAATACTATTAAAAGATTGAGTTTAAGCAATGGAAATTTATTCAATAACAGATTTGAAAATGGAAACATACCCAAATAAAGGCATGATCAGGGCAATGCTTTCTTCCTAAAGACTGACTGCCAGTGATCCTTCACTGGTTGGCATATGGCAAGGCACATGATGACATCTGCTGGTTTTTCCCTTCTCTTCGTGTTTCATTTATTTCAACTTGTTTTCATGGGTTTCTTTCATGTGTGAGTTCATTCCATTTACAATGGGTTCACATCCACAGGGTTGGATTAAAGGTAAGAACATGTATATTTCTGGAGTACATACAGCTTAAATACATCACAGAAATTAATCACTCTAAATGCTTAAATTTAAAAAAAAGAAAGATTTCATGTCAAAGACATAAGCTCATAATTGCAGGATCTAGAAAAGGAAGAGTAAACCAAATCCAAAGCAAGCTGAAAAATAAATAATGATTAAATGGAGATATTTAAAATAGAGAATATTAAAAAAATGAAAGAAATTCAACAAAACCAAACGTTTATTCTTTGGAAAGGTCAATAAAACTGATTACCTTTCACTAGACTGACAAAGAAAAAAAAAAACAGAAATTATACAAATAATTAAAATCAGAAATGAAAGGAGGAACTTACTACTGACCCAATAGAAATAAAAATGACTGTAAGAAGATACTATTAACAACTGCACACCAACAAATTAGATAATCTATCTGAAATGGAAAAATTGCTGGAAACACACAAAACACATATACTGACTCAAGAAGAAATTGAAGATCTCAGAAAACTAATAAATAATTAAGATATTGAATAAGTAATCCAAACCTCTTAATAAAGAAAATCTCATGACCAGATGGCTTCATAGAGGAATTTTACCAAACTTTCCAATGAGAATTAACACCAATCCTGCTCAAATCTTTCTAAAGAAAGTTTTCTTCCTAATGAAGCCAACATCAACCTCATGACAAACCAGATAAAAATACCACAAGAAAATAAAGTTATAGACCAATATCACTCATGGATATTGATGGAAAAATCCTCAACAAAATACTAACAAACCAAATTTAACAGCACATTAATAGAATTCTACACCATGATTAAATGGGATTTATCCAGATATGCAAGCATGTTTAAACATAATAAAAATCAATGTAATACACAATATTAACAGAAAAAAAGGAAAAAAACAACACATGACCACCTCAGTTGATGCAGAAAAGGTGTTAAAAAAAATACAGTACTCATTTTAATAAAAACTCTTGGAAAACTAGGAATAGAAGGAAACTTCTTCAACGTGAAAAAGTACATATATGAAAAACCCACAGATTACATACTACATAGAGATGAAAGACTGAAAGCATTCTCTCTAATATCAGGAACAAGAGAAGATGTCCCCTGTCACAAATGATATCAACCTTGAACAGGAAGTTCTTGACAGAGCTATATGGCAAGAAACAGAAGTGAAAGTCCTCCAGAAAGTAAAACTTTCCCAATTTGCACATGGCATGATCCTAAATGCAGAAAATTCTATAAAATCCACAGCAAAGCTCCTAGACCTAATAAATGAATTTACCAAAGTGGCAGTGTGTAAGATCAATACCCAAATATTACTAAGGTTTCTAGACACTAGTAATTAACAATGGAAACAAAATATCAAGAAAAACAATCCATTTGCAATAGCATTTAAAGGAATCAAATAACTAGGAATAAATCTAACCAAGGATGTAAAGGAACTTTCCTCAGAAAACTACAAAATATTGCTAAAATAAATCAAAGAAGACATAAATAATTGTAAAAGAAGACCTAAATAAATGTAAGGATGTTCCATATTCATGGTTTGGAAGACTACATATTTTTATGAGGTCAATTCTACCCAAAGTGATTTACAGATTCAATGCAATCCTAATCAAAATTCCAATAACTTTCTTCAAAGAAATGGAAAAGCCAATCATGAAATTTATTTGGAATGTTAAGGGGCACTGAATAGTCAAAACCATCAGAAAAAGTTAGATAACTCAGAATTACTGATCTCAATACTCATATCAAAGCCATAATAATCAATCAACATGGTACTGGCACAATGATAGACATACTGAACAATAGAAATCAACCTCACTTTTATGGCATCTGAATTTTAGTACTAGGGTGCCAGGACACTCAATTGAGAAAGATTAATCTTTTCAATAAATGGTGCTGGTAAAACTGTATGTACATATCTAAAAGAATTAAAGTGGATCCTTACCCAATACCATATAAAAAAATCAACTCAAAATGGGAAAAAGACCTAAATATAATAAGAAGAACTATAACAGTCCTAGGAGAAAATATAGCAACACATCTTCAGGACCTTGTGTTAGACTTTCTTAGATCTTATCCCCAAAGAACAAACCACAAAAGAAATGGAACCTCATCAAAATTTAAAAATTTGTGCATCTATGAATTCATAATGAAAGTAGAAAGAAAACCTACACAATGGGAGAAAATATTTGGAAACCATATATGCAATAAGATTTAATATCTAGAATATGTAAAGAAACCTAAAATTCAATATTCAAATGACAAACAGCTGAATTAAAAATAAGCAAAATACTTGAATAGACATTTGTCCAAAAAAAGATTACAAATGATGAAAGAGCACATAAAATCATGCTCAACATCATTTGATATTATGCAAATGCAAATCAAAAAACCAAAATGAGATATCATTACACACATTAGAATGGCTACTATTGAAATAATTGAAAATTCCAAATGTTGCAGAGGTTGTAGAGAAAGAGGAACACTCATTCAAAACTGGCGGGAGAAGATTGGTGGTTCTTCAGAAAGTCAGACATAGAATTACTATATGACCCAGCAATCCCACTTTTAGGCACATATGCAAATGAATTGAAAGCATGGGCTAGAGAAGATACTTGTGCACCAATTTCCATAGCAGCATTATTCAAATTGCCAAAGGATGGAAGTAACCAAAGCACTCATCAACTGATGAGTGGTTAAATTGTTACATATTCATAGAGAGAAATATTATTCAGCCATACAAATGAATGAAGCTTTTAAAGATGCAACAACATGGATGAACCTTGAAGACAGTCTTTTGTGAAATAAGCCATAAACATAAAGACAAATATTGTATGATCTCACTAATATGAATTCATTAGAATAAGCAATTTCAGAGAATCAACTAGATTATAGATTACCAAGGGCCAGGGTGTGGTTAGAGAATGGGTTTTTTAATTCTTAAATTTTATATGGCATTATGAAACACTTTTGGTATTGATGGTGATGGTAGCACATTTTAAATGTAATTAACAGCATTGAAATATATATCTGAATATAGCTTAAAAGGGGAAATTTTAAGTTCTATATAAGTTGCTAGAATAAAAGTTTATAAAAAACAAAAATCAGGAAAGATGCTTTAAATATAGTTTTATTTTTTATATGTATTTAATGTTTAAAGAATATTAAAGGAAGTATCTTTCTTTTGAAGGAAGGAAGTGTTTTCTAATCACAGTGTGCATTAGGGGTTTATCCAGTCCATCATACTGTATAGGATACAAGACTTTGTTCTATTTTCTCTGAGAACAGATATCTAAACTGTGGCACACCAGAAAATGAGATTCATCCATGTTTCTGTATAGATATGTAGTTTTATTTTACTGGTAAGTAGTAGCAGT
This sequence comes from Tolypeutes matacus, assembly GCA_026826555.1. Lineage (NCBI taxonomy): Eukaryota > Metazoa > Chordata > Mammalia > Cingulata > Chlamyphoridae > Tolypeutes > Tolypeutes matacus. Next base: position 1,809,339 of record JAKSZT010014601.1, on the reverse strand, counting down.
TTATAATATGAATATAATTCAATTTCTTAATTCACTACCAGTTGGGGAACATTGAAGAAAAATGTTTTAAATACTTTGGTGTGGTAAGTATAGTCTAAACTTCACAATATGTTGCCATGGTCATATTATTTTCAAAATTTGCTGAACCATATTATATCTTCTCACCAATAGATGAACATTCTAGTTGTTCCACATCCTAACCAATACTTGGTGTATTAGTCAGGGTTCTCTAGGGAAACAATAATATGAGATTTTATAAGAGTCTTTCACTTGACTGCGGGGATGCACAAGTCCAGGTTCCACAGGCAGGCTGCAAACCAGGGACTCCAATTAAAGTCGAATGAAGGTCCTTGATGAGTGTCCAGGAGATGTTGGTTGTTCAAATATGAGCTGGGAAATTCTCTCTGAATGCTGAAATCACTTTCCCTTTTAAGGCATTCAACTTATTGGATAAGGCATCATTCATTGCTGATGGCAATCTTCCTGGTTGATGTAGATGTAATCAGCCATCTATGCAGTAAACTTACTGGTGACTAGAGTCTATAAATGCCCTTGTATTACAATTAGCCCAGTGTTTGCTTGACCAAACAACTGGGCATAATTACCTGGCTAAGAAGACGTATTGACCTAACCATCCCAGTCCACCACTTGTCAACTCAGCAAACATACACATTACATTAAACCATTCTTAGACTCTAAGTAAAAACAGGAAAAGACATGCATATATATATATATACATACACCTAACAATGTTCAACTCTCCTGCATGCATCTGGAAAAGCATTAATTCTCTACAGAATAGGGTGATAGTGCTTGGGTAATAGTCACTCTTAAACTTTACATACTAAAATATTATGGAATGAAAATATATAACTTGTCATATGATAAGGGAAAAGTTTGGGGAAGTAAACAAAGAAATTTGTTTTGTGTACATATACAATCATACTCATAACAAAACAAGGAAAAAAGATTCATGACAATTACAGTCCTCATTTCTGTAACTGGTCATGTGGTCAAAGTTTATACTTATCACCAAGTTTTTCCACTATCCATTCCATGTTCCCATTATTCTCAGCTGACCATGGTTCTTTGCCTTGTGGAGTAACCCAAACTTCCATTCTTGAAGAATCTGGGCCGTTGTTAGTCCTGCTTGGATTGGGTTGTTGCACTCCATTGACTTTAATCACAAGGCATGGCCATACTAGGAGACACCCTAGAGGATCTCCTGTATTCCAGGCAAATGCTTCTTTACCCCCATTATGTAGATTCAGTCCTAATTCCCTTTGATAGGTTTGATCACCCCAGCCAGTACAGTAATTCCCTTTTTTGCCTGTTGATTCAGAGGTAAGAGGAGACCAAATTGGCCAGGTAGCAGTCTTAACTTCCAGTTTGATGGAATGATTGTTGTGTTCCCTGGTGGCAGCACTGCCCCTTTGGGGACTAAAACTTGTAGACCAGCAGAGCTTAAGGTGCAGGGACAGGAAGCAAAAATTTCCTAGGGGGTCACTAGGGGTAATAGTGGGTTGTGCCACTCCCATTTCCACCCCTTGATTCCTGGTTCCATGAATCCTGTTTATGGGAAAACATTACTGTATTAGTCAGCCAAAGGGGCGCTAACACAATACACCAGAGATTGGTTGGTCTTTATAAAGGGTATTAATTTGGGGTAGAAGTCCACAGTTACCAGGCAATAAAGCATAAGTTTTCTTCCCTCACCAAAGTCCATTGCCACGTGTTGGAGCAAGACAGCTGTCGACTTTTGCACGGTTCAGGCTTCTTGGGTTTCTCTCTTCCTGGGGCTGCGTTTCTCTCCAGGCTTAGCTCCTCTGTTTCCTCCACATGGTCATCTGTAGACTATTAGGCTGTCTAGGCTTTGCTTCTCTCCACAAGGCCAGCTGTGAACTCTCAGGCAAACTGCTTGTCTCTATCCCGGGGCCTACTCTCCAATATCAAAACTCCAACATCAAAAACTGCTTCTCAAAAACTGCTCCCTCTGTCCTTTGCCTTGCCTTTTATATTTGATTCCCCCACCCACCAAGGAGTGGGGCTCAACACCCTACTGATGTGGCTCAGTCAATGCCCTAATCATAACTTAATCATGCCAGTTGAACAGATCAGTTTATAAGCATAATCCAATATATATTTTTGGAATTCATAATTACATCAAATTGCCCAATGGCTACAAGCACCATAGACTGGACACTGATTTAGAGCATACACAGCCTCCTGGAAAACATTGCCCCAGCCCTGCAAAGTATTGCCACCTAGTTGGCAGTGTAATTGAATCTTCAAAAGGACATTCTACCATTCTATTAACCCAGATGCTTCAGGGTTATGGGGAACATGCTAAGACCAGTTTATTCAATGGGCATGTGTACATTCCTGCACATAATTTGCTGTGGAAAAGGTTCCTTGATCCGAAGAAATGTTGTGTGGAATGCCATGACAATAGATAAGACATTCAGTAAGTCCATAGTTGGTAGTTTTGGAAGAAGCAATGCATGCAGGAAATGCAAACCCATATTTGGAGTTTGTGTCTATTCCAGTCAAAACAAATCACTGCCCCTTCTATGGTGGAATTGGTCCAATGTAGGCAACCTGCCACCAGGTAGCAGCCTGTCCACCTTGAGGAATTGTGCCATATCATGGCCTGAGTGTGGGTCTCTGCTGCTAGCAGATTTGAGTTTGGCTGGTACCTGCCTCAGGGCTCGGAGGAGGTCCAAACTCCCTGGGGCAAGCCAGAGTCTAGGCAGTGCAGACTTCAATTTGGCTGTTACCCACCTCCGAGCTGGAAATAGGTCCAGACTCCCTGGAGCAGGCTGGAGGCTGGGTAATACAAAGTTGACAAGGTGTGGTCTCCACAGGGCAGGCTATTGCAGGTTTATCTTGGTAAAGTCTCAGCAGAATTTAGGATTCCAATGTCCCCACCAATATTATCTTATCCCATATGTCTCTATCCGAATTCTCTGGGTTCCACTCCTTTCCAACCAATGCCTTCACTTTACCCACAAAAACCCTGTGAGGTTGAGATTTAGTTTCCTTTGTAACTCTGTACTCATACAATGAGAGTCTGAGTTTGGTTCTTATATCTCAAGTCTGTGGCTACAGAAGACAAGATTTTCTTTTAGAGCACACATAGAAACTTTGACATCATTCATGTGGTGTTGAAGTTTCAAATTTGAAGTCTTTATCTCATCTCTTTCATTTGTAACTGTATCCAGAGTATCTAGAAGGAGTCAGCCAACATCATTATAACGTTTTACTCCACAAAACTTTGTTAAGGTGTTGAAAACACTCTCATCCAGATCCTTGCCTCTTATAGGCATGGAAGAAGGGGAATCCAGTGATGATATTTTGCATATCTCTATTGCCAACTCACACCACGGACTCTTAGCAGCCTCTTCATTATTGGAAAGGGAGTCTAATTGGACTCTACCCTTGAGTCCAATTAGAGTAGAGAGCCAATTTTCAAAAATCCCAGAACCACCTCAGACATCTCATGTTTAAGAATCTGTTCCTCAAGAATCACTCCCAGTACTAAGCTGTATTAGTCAGGGTTCTCTAGGGAAACAGAATCAAAAAGAGATATCTGTCAATAATATGAGATTTTATAAGAGTCTCACATGACCATGGGGATGCACAAGTCCAGGTTCCCTAGGCAGGCTGCAAACCAGGGCCTTTGATGAAAGTCCAGTGAAGGTCCTTGATGAGTTTCTGTGAAATATTTGCTGTCAAAAGATGAGCTTGGAATTTCTCTCTGAATGCTGAAATCACTTTCCCTTTTAAGGTATTCAAGTGATTAAATAAAGTGTCACTCATTTCTGATGGCAATCTTCCTGGTTGATGTAGATGTAATCAGCCATCTATTCAGTAAACTCACTGGTGGCTAGAGTCCATAAATATCCTTGTATTACAATTAGCTTGGTGCTTCCTTGACCAAACAACTGGGAATAATTACCTGGCCAAGTTGACACATTATCCTAACCATCACTCTTACTACTATGAGTCTTTTTTATTTTACTCTGGTAGTGCATATGTTTTGGTACTTTGTTGTTTTTATTTGCATTTTGTGATAATTAATGGTATTGAGATCATTTCATTTGCTTATAGGCCAACTGTTAATCTTCTTTGCTGAAGTCTCTCTTTAAATATTTTGATTTTTAAGCGGAGATTGTAGCTGACTCTATCTCTTAGCATTGCTTTAAAGATCAATTGAATTTATATATGTAAAGCACATTAGAACCACACTATGATATTATAATTGCCCAATAAGATTTTTTTTCTTATTATATGCTTTGCTCAATTTTTACATAAATGAAACTGGGAACAGGGCAGAGCCCAGTTATAAGAGGGAAATGCAAAGGACTGGTATCAAGAAGAGATGGGAAGCGGCTGTGGCTCAATCAGTGGGGCTTCTGTTTACCATATGGGAGGCTCTGGGTTCAGTTCCCGGGGCCTCCTGGTGAGGGCGGGCCCGCCCGCACGGCGTGGTTGGCTGACCAAGTGAGCACAAGCAGCAAGGGGGGGATAAATGAATAAATAAATAAAATCTTAAAAAAAAGAAGAGAAGCATAAGCATACTTAACCCATCCAGAATTTTAACTGTGATATCACTGTCAGATGAATGCTCTTTAAACAGGAAGTAATTCCAGTGATGATGTGTGAACTTATGATGTGCTTCTTGTGGAAGTTTCCAACTTCATTCGTCTTAGTGGAGACCAAACTGCCTCTTTTGGTGAGGAATTTGCATACCACCTGAAAACTTTTTTTCCTTATACTTTTTAAAAACTGACATAAGTGATGTTTAGGCTTATGTGTCACATTGGTCAGGCAATGGTGCCAGGTAATTTGGTCAAGCAAGCACTGGAATAATTGTTACTGTGAGGGTATTTTGTGGACTTAAATCATTAGTAAATTAATTGCATCTATGGCTGATTATATCTATGACCAACCAAGTAGAATGCCTTCAGTAATGAGATACATCTCATCCTATCAGTAGAAAGCCTTAAAACAAGTAGTGCTTATTGCAGCAGTCAGAAGAGAGAGAGCTTTCACTTCTTCTTCAGCCAGTCAGTTCCTCCTGGGAAATTTATAGAGGAACATCATCAGAGTTCCTGGCTTGCTGCCTGCCCTTTGGAATTTGGACTTGTGTACCTCCAAAGTTGCATGAGACAATCTTATAAAATCTCATAATATTTAAAGATATCTCCTGTCATTTCTGTTTTCCTAGAGAACTAGGGCTAATACAGCTTGATACTCAATATAGTTCTTGAGAAACAATCATAAAAAATGGGATATTTGAGTCAGTTCTGGGGTTTTTACAATTTGCTTTCTACTTTGTCTAAATTCAAAGACACTAATGACTCTATTTCCAATGATCAAGATGCCAATGATGGTCCATGGCATGAACTGGCAATAGAGATACTCAAAATATCAACACTGGATAGGGCAATTCACATACTTATAACAGACAAGGCTCTGGGTGAGAGTGTCTTTGACACCTTAACACTGTGTTGTAGAATTAAAAGATATAATGATGTTGGCTGTTTGTTCATGAATAGGTTAGATACAGTTATAAAAGAAAGGGATGAGATGAAGGCTTCAAATTTCCACTTAAGTGCCACATGAAGAACGTGAAAATTTTTATGTATGCCCTGAAAGAAAATCTTTCATATAGCTTCAGACTTGAGATCTCTAAAAACTACAACAAAAATCCCATTATGCAAGTAGCAGAATTTCAACAGAAACTAAAATTTCAACCTCTCAGGGTGCCTACTGTTAAAGTGAGGGGATTGACTGGAAAGGAATGGGATCCTGAAAATTGGTATGGAGACATATTGAGTGATAATGATGGCACTGGGGACATTGAAACCATAAATTTTATTGTGGCTTTGCCAGATAAAACTGTCACGGACAGTTCTGATGAAACAGCTCCACAGCCTCCAGTTTGCCCTTAGTAAACAGATACCTGACCTCCAGTCTGCTTTAAGGAGTCTGCCATTCAACTTCCACTTAAGAGATTAATCATGTTTCACCAGACAGAACTGCAAAAAAATGTACTGAAATAATTGTTTTGCAAGAAACTTCTAACTCTTATTACCCCCCCTCCCTACTACCCCGCTTTTCTTCCAGATCTATGATTAAAGTCGCAACAGGCCCCAAAGGGTGAGGTACAAAATTTGACCCATGAGGAAGTATGATATACTTCATTAGAACTCCATGCATTTTCCAATTTATATAGACTGAAATCAGGATAATATATGTGGGAATGGGTTTTAAGGGTGTGGGATAATGGTAAAAGGAACATAAAGTTGGATCAAGCTGAATTTATTGATAAGGGAACACTAAGTCGAGAGTCTAGATTCAGTGTTGAATCTCAAGGGGTTAGAAAGGGCTCAACAGTTTGTTCAGGTGGTTGGCTAAAATATGGATCAAAAGCTGGCTGACACTGCCTGCAGTTGAGATGCCAGAATTGGTCTGGTATACTGTAGATTAGAGGATCCAAAGGCCTTGAAAGAGTCAAATATTAGGATGGATTTATGATCTAAGACATGCCTATCCAACCCAGGAATGTTCAGAAGACACATGTTTCACCAGAACTGTGAGAAATAAATTTGTAAGACTAATTCCATATTCCCTGAAGATCTCTGTGGTCACTGTTCTCTGTAGGATAGATTTTACTGTGGGAAATGCTGTCATGGAACTAAGTCCTTGAACACTGTGGGGATAATAGATCCCAAGCATGCAGTATCCAAGTGGCAGCACATAATCCTCAAATCCAAGGTAGGTGTGGCTACCACAATGTAAAGCAGATTTAAAACAGCAATCAAAATAGTCTGAGTCAAATAGTTCTATGGCATTGGTTAATAGATCATGGGGTACCTATAATCAAAATTCATGGGCAGTCTACTAAATTCCTTCTTGATATGTATAAATAAAAGTGTTTTAGTCTAGTTAACAAGAGCATAACTTGAATTAAAGAAACAGCCACTCATGGCCTACTAATCAATTCCAAACTTGAGATCTTGTCACACTGCAAAAAATTTGTACTGTTAATCTTCTTTCCAGATTTTCCAAAAAAACCTGTGGCCTTTTACCAGGGTAACTCTGTATTGGGAAAAAGAAAATGATTAGACATTTTGGGGATTATTAGACACTTGCTTAGAACTGACATTAATTTCAGGAGACCCAAAACTTCACTGTGGTCTACCATTCAGAGTTGAAGCTTGTGGAGGTCAGGTGATTGATGGAGTTTTAGCTCAGTCCATCTCACAGTAGATCCAGTGGGTCCCTGGTCCCATTCTGTGGTTATTTCCCCCATTCTAGGATGCATATTTGGAATAGGTTTACTCAACAACCAGCAGATTCCCCACATTGGTTCCTGACTTGTGGAGTTAGGGCTCTTATGGTAGAGTAGCAGTTTAATAGAGTTTATGAATTCCAAAAGTAGATATTGGATTATGTTTGTGAACTGGTATGGCCCTCTGGGCATATTAGATTGGATTGCATTCAAGGGTTTCACTTTTACTTGATTAAATAATGATTACGGCTTTGATTAGGCCACATCAGTAGGATGTTGAATCCCCACCCCCCTTGGTTGGTGGGGACTCACAGAAAAAATGACATGGAAGAAGATAAAGTTGGGAGTTTTTATCCTGAATCCAGGAAGTAAACATGAAGAAGCAGATATGTGAGGAAAGTGAGAAGGTTCCATTAGACACAGCAGAGGCTCTGAGAAGAGCTATAAGTCATTAACCTGAGAGTTTACAGCTGACCTTGTGTAGAGAGGAGAGCAGCTGAGCCCAGAATGAAATAAGCCCTGGGAGTGAGATGAGACTTATCTCAGCCTCCAGCTGATATTGGAAGAAGCTGAAACCATGGAGACATAAGAGGAAGAGGAATGATGGACCCTCGCAGACATTGGCAGCCATCTTGCTCCAAAATATGGCAACAGACTTTGGTGAGGGAAATACGTTATGCTTTATGGCCTGGGAAATGTGAGCTTCTACCCCAAATAAATATCCTTTATAAAAGCCAACAGATTTCTGGTATTTTGAATCAGTACCCCTTTGGCTGACTAATACAAGTAGGAAAGGCCACATGGAAGCCACCAACTGCCACCGCCTAGCAAAATAGTGCATCAAAAGCAATACTAGATCCTGGAGAGACTGCAGGGATCAGTGCCACCATCAAGTACTTGAAGGATGCAGGGATGGTGATTCCCACCACATTCCCATTCAGATCTCCCATTTGGCCTGTGCAGAAAATAGATGGCTCTTGGAGGATGACAGTGGATTATTGTAAACTAAACCAAGTGGTGATTCCAATTTCAGCTATTCTTCCAGATTTGGTATCATTACTTGAGAAAACAAACACTTCCCTTGGTATATTGTATGCAGCTCTTTATCTGGCAAATGTTTTTATCTCAATTTTCTTTAGTAAGGGCCACCAGAAACAATTTGCTTTCAGCTGGTAAGGCCAGCAATATACCTTCACTGTCCTAACTCAGTTGTATATAACTCTCCAGACCTTTGTCATAATATTGTCCACAGGGATCTTGATAGTCTCTCCTTCTGACAAGACATCACACTGGTCAATTACATTGATGGTGTAAAGCTGATTAGACCTAGTGAGCAAGAAGTAGCAACAATTCTAGTCTTATTGGTAAGACTTTTGCCTTTCAGAGGATGGGAGATAAAACCAACAAAAATACAGAGGTCTTCACTTTTCTAGGTGCTACTGTTGTGGGACATTTTGAGATATCCCTTCTATAATAAGGATAAACTGTTGCATCCATACCCATCTATAACCATATAAGAAGCATAATGCCTAGAATGCCTAATTGGCCTCTTTGGATTTTGGAGACAACATATTCCTCATTTGGGTGTGCTACATTGGCCCCATTTGTTGAGTGACCAGAGAAGCTGCTAGTGTTAAGTGGAAACCAGAGAAAGAGGAGGTTCTGTGAAAGGTCTAGGCTGCTATGCTAGCTTCTCTGTCACTTGGACCACATGATACAGCAGATCCAATGGTGCTGAAAATATCAGTGGCAAAGAAAGATTCCACCTGCAGTATTTAGCAGACTGCTATAAGAGAATCACTTAGAAGACCTTTAGGATTTTGGAGAAAATCCCTGCCATCCTGTGCAGATAACTGCTCTCTTTTTTGAAACAGTTTATGATCTCTTACTTGGTCTTAGTAGATACCAAATGCTTAAGCATGAGCCACCAAGTTACTTTAATACCTAAGATGCCTATCATTAGCTGGGTGTTGTCTGACCCACCAAATAATAAGATTGGGCATGCACAGAAGCACTTCATCAGAAAATGGAAAGGGTATATACAAAATATGTCTCAAGCAATCTTTGAATGCATAATTATTTTACATGAGGAAGTAGCCCCAATGCCCATGAGCCCCACTCCTGCCACCTTATTTTCTCTTTCCAAACCCTCAGCTAAGGACTCCTGGGGAGTTCATTATGATCAATTGATTGAAGAAGAGAAAATTCAGGCCTTGTTAACAATTCTGAGCAATATTAATGTACCATTGGACAGTGGCGGGTTGCAACACCCGATTCCCTTTCTGGAACATCCCTGAAGGTCAGTGGTGAAATGGATTGAATGTCAAGCTGTTCACTTGGTTGCTCATTTTTCTTGGAAGTAAAAATGTTTGGAGGTGTGTTTGTATAATGATTCAAGGGTTGTCGACAATGTCTTGGCTGGATTTTTAGGAAATTTGAAGGAACATGATTGGAAAATTGATGACAAAGCAGTATGCGGAAGAAGTACATGGATAGACCTCTCTTAGTGGGCAAAATACATAAAAATATTTGTGTCCAATGTGAATGCTCACCAGAGGATGACTGAAGCAAAAGAAGACTTTATTAATCAAGAAGAAAAGATGACCAGTTCTGTAGATATCTTTTGGTCTCTTTCACCAGCCATGCCTTTCATTCCCCAATGGGCTCTTGAACAAAGTGGCTGTGGGGCTATGGATGGAGGTTATACATGGGCTAAGCAACATGGACTTCCACTCATCAAAACTGATCTGACTACAGACACTGCTGAGTGTCCAATCTGCCAGCACCAGAGACCCACACTACGTCCACAATATAGCACCATTCTCTAATGTGATCAGCCACATTTCCTCATGGCTGGTTAATTATACAGGCCTACTTCTATCATGGAAGGGGCATGGATTTTTCCTAAATGGAATAAACATACTATGGCTATGGGTTTGCCTTCACTGCCTGCAATGCATCTGCCAAAACTACCATCTGTGGACTTTCAGAATGCCTTATCCACTGTCATGGTATTCCACACATCACTACTTCTGATCAGGGAACGCACATCCCAGCAGATTATTTGTGGGAATGGGCACATAATCATGGAATTCTCTGATGTTACCATTTTCTCCATCATACTGTAGCAGCTTGATTGGTAGAATGATGGAATGACCATTTGAAGACTCAATTGTCATGCCAATTAGATGGCAATACTTAACAGGGTTGGGGCAATAGTCTCCATGAATGCTATGTATACTCTATATTAGCATCCACTCTATAGTGCTATTTCTCCCATAGCCAGGATTCATTGGTCCAGGAATCAATGTATGGATATAAGAGTGGCCTCAATTACTATTACCCCTAGTGAAAATTTTGTTTCCTGTCCCTGCATCCATAAACTCTGCTGGTCTACCAGTCTTAGTTCCAAAAGGGGTTACTTCCACCAAGATAGGCAACAATGATTCCATTGGACTGGATTTTAAGACTGCCAACTTGCCACTTTGGGCTCTTCATGACTCTGAATCAACACACAAACAAGGGAAATACTTTACAAGCTGCAGTGATTTATCCTGATTATCAGAGAGAAATAGGACTGCAACTATACAATGGAGGTAAAGAAGAGCTTGCCTGGAATACAGGAAATCCCTTAAGGCATCTCTTAGTTCTATCATGCCCTTTTATTCAAGTCAATTGAAAACTACAACAACCCAATCCAGGAGGACTACCAACATCCCAGAAAATTCAGGAATGGTTTGGGTCACCCCACTAGGCAAGGAACCGTGGTCAGCTGAGGCACTTCCTGAGGGTAAAGAGAACTTGGAATGGGTAGTGGAGGAAGGTAGTGATAAATATGGCTTATGACCATCTGACCAGTTACAGAAATGAGGACAGTAATGGTTATGAATATTTCTTCCTTTTTTTGAGTATGTTTGTATATGTACATAAAGAACATATCTTTTGTTTTCTTTCCTACCTTATGCCTTATCATATGATATAAATTGTATTAGTTTCATGTCATAATATTTAACTTATAGGATATTGAGTTTAAGAGTGAATATTACCCAAGGATTTGTACCCTATTCTAGATAAGTTTAGCGCATTTTTGGTTGCACACAAGGCAGTTGAGTATTATTAAATGAAAAATATGTCTGATATTGTTTTTATTTACAGATTAAATATAGTTTAAGATGATGTATATGGCTTCTGAGTTGATGAGGGCTAGACTATATATCAATGAGTGGGATATAGGCATACTAGCACATCCAGAAATGTGACTGTGATAGCACTCTCAGATGAATGCTCTTTAAGCAGGAAATCATTCCAGTGATAGTGTGTGAGGCTATGCTACTGTTTCTGGTGTAAGAAGTATTTTTGTAAATTCAAGGACTTGCATTTCATTTTCCTCAATTTATGACCTTTTTTTCTCTTATGTTCCATGCTATTAGTGCCCTCCCACAAAATCTTAATTCAAAGTCATGAAGATTTTCTCTTAGGTTTCCTACTATAAGTGTCAGAGTTTTAGCTCATCTATTTAGGGCTACAATGAAGTGGAGGTTTTTTTTATTATTATGAGTTAAGGATCAAAGTTCATTTTGCTCCATATGACTATTACATTTTTCTAGTGTTGTTTGTTGAAACAATTTTCTTTTCCCATTAAGTTAGCCTAGCAGCTTTGTTCAAAATAAATTGATGATACATGATATGTTTAGCTATATTTCTGGACCCACTTTTCTATGTGATCTTTATTTATCTCTTAACAAAAGTGCCATGCATTCTAGATTAGAGATGCATTACAATAAGTCTGTAAAGCAGGTAGTATAATGGTACAAGATTTATACATTATTTCCAAAACAGTATTCATTATAAGAAACATTGTATTTCTATTTCTATTTTAGAAATGCTTTGCCAATTTTAAAAACTTGCTGCTTGCAAGCATATTTATTGGAATGGAAAGCAGATCAAAGCAGAAACTATTGATGTTGTAACAATATTGATTTTTTAGAACAATGAAGACTTATATCTCCATTTTTAAAGATCTTTAAAAAATTTCTCAATAAACTTTTATAGTTTTCAGGACAGGCTATGCTCATATTATGTGAAATTCATCCTTAATTTATTTATTTTTATCCTAATTTTCCCTAATATGTATGGATTTGTTTTTGCTTTCCATTTGGTCATTCCTTACTCTATAAGAATACAATTTTATCTTGCTACGTTTATAGCTAATTTAATAGTTCTAGTAGCTTTCTAGTAGCTACCTGAGGATTTTCAAGGATAATATTTTGTATGTGAATATAAATAACTTTATTATTTTTAATAGAAAAATTACTTTAAAAAAAATCATTTCCAGGCACATTTATTTTACTTTTACTTTACAAACTGAATTGTTTCTCCAGTGTTGAGAAAGATGAATAAATGAGCACAGATTGGCTAAATAATATGAACAAGGTCTCCTTGATAATGAAAAAAATTGAAAAGTAATGCTTGATCATTTTCATATCTCATAAAACTAAATCCCCCCCTTTTTTTTACCTTTAACATTGATATAGTACATTCTTTGCCTTTGCTACAAATATTACAGTATTACTGTTAACTATAGTCTGTAAGTTACATTATTTGTATTTTTCCCATGTTTAGCCATGTTCTTAACACCCTGTAATTGAAAATCATTCTTGTATTTGTGTTATTAACCACAATCCTCAGCTTAATTCTTCATTTCCTATACGTTTTAGTTGTTTTTTGCTTTATTGCACTACCTAGGCCATTCTGTACAATGCTGAGTAGGAGTGGTGATAAATTACATCTTTTCATGTCTCAGATCATTATGATAAATTATTCAGGTTTTCACCATTAAGTTTGATGTTAGCTATAGGTTGTTTTGTTTTTCTTTCCTTAAAACATGCCCTTTAACAGCTAATGAAGGTCTCTTCTATTACCATAATATTAGATTCTGAAATTTTTTATCACAAATGATAAATTTTGCCAAATATGGTATCTAAGTTAACTGAGGTAATTGTTTGATTTTTTTAAAAACTTAATATTGTGAAAATCTCAGAAATTTAGAGATACAGGTGAATACAGGAAGTCACAGCCAAGATGGTGCAGAAGCCACTGGAGTCATAAACATTTTATCTTGAATAAAAGCAGATATGTGAAATACCTTAGTTATAACATAAACAAGGATAAAAATACAACATTCATCTCTCCAGAAATCATAGAAGGAAGAGAGAGAAATGAAATATTAATGTTATAAAAGAAATTACATGGAAAAGCCTCTCCTCAGAATTAGGTAATAAAAGCACACATTCCTGTTGCTTAGAAACCTGGAGAATAATAGAGACTATAGAAAGATACCACAAACACTGAATCAAAGTAACAGAAAAACAATCTCCAAGATCAAGTAGGAGACTTTCTTCTTGGAGCCACCAGTCCAGACTCTCCCCCTATCTGATCCTGTGCAGTTACAGAGTTGTACAGGAGCAGCATGGCTCAGGTTCCTCATGCTGCAGATGCAGACAATAGAGCCACTAACCACAGAGAGTTAGATCCTAGGCATATCAAGGCACAGGAACCCAAGTCTGCAGAGAACCAGGGCAGAACACAATGCTTTGAGGCATGCTTAATACCAAAAGGCCTCCAGGGGGAAAAAAAACAGACCATGAAAAAACGGTTGGCAAAAGGCACACAAATACAACCCAGGTTCTGCTGGTTCGACCACCTAAACTTAAACACAAAACGGGCTTTTCTAGTTTGACCCACCTTTCTGAATTGGCCACATCTGGCACCCCAGGTCAGGATGCCATGACGTGGAAAAACTTGGAAGCAGAAAATCCCCCACAGAAATAAAAAAGTTGAAAATTGATCTACTGTAAGATAGGAGGAGGCTCAGAAGGAAAAGGGGGCATTAGTGAGGAAGAGAATTTAAACAAATCATAGGACCTAGAGAGAAAATCTTGCAAAAAAATCACAAAGAGAACAGATCAAGATCCCCACAGAAGGTGTTAGACCCCAAAACTGGTCTTTGGGGATAACCAGAGAAAAAAAATTAACACTAGAGTTAGGCAGAACTTACGTTTATTATGTCTGCAGACAGGAGCCTAGGTCCATCTAAAGTGACTCAGACACAACTCCCTGTGCTTCAATTTTACTCTTGCTTAAATACCTAAGTTAATACCTATCACTTGCTTTGATTATGCATTAGCTTTTATGCATATGGATGAACACACATAGCTAGTTATATAGTTGTATGATTAGTATGTTCAGGAAATCACACTTGTGCATACATTGCATGATCAAAAAAGAAATGGATAATTCCACCCCATGGTATGAATTTTACTGTTAATTAAGCAACTTGAAGTGAAGACAGCAAGGTGCTTCTTCTCCGCAGGTCTGGCCAACCAGCTGAAGCTGGTTTTCATAATTCATTGCTTCAACAGGATGTTTTTGACCACCAAAAGTGGAATTTGGCACCAAGAGAGGGTTGCATCTTATTACATTTTAATTTACATATAATTCTTTCTTTAGTATCCTAGCAACAGGGAGAAAAACAAGTTACTTTCAGGTATTCATTCATCCTACATCCATCAAAGGAACAGAAGAAAGGAAGATTTCTCCTGGAGGTGAACTAATTTCTCAAATACTGCAATCTTGAAAATTGTACCACACATCTAAGTCAAGAATCAGATGAAGAAGAGCTTAGAAAACCTGAAGAGTTAAACACAAGATACTCTAAATGTCCAGAATAGTTGGAATAAGCATCAAAGAAGAGCCATAACGTTAAGAAAATCACCAATAAAACCAAAGACAAGAGTAAGAAACTGCCTTTCAGAGATAACTCATCAAGATAATCAGATGCCCAAACATCATCAACAACAAAAAAAGATAAACATACTAGCAAATAGAGATATGAAGATATGGCTCAGTCAATGGAAAAATTAATAATTCAGAGGAGAAACAGAATTGGAGTACCTAATCAAATAAGCTGAAACAAATCTCTAAATCAACTCAAGGAGATGAAGAAAAATATAAAGCTAAAGTATATTAATAAGACGATGTATGAGCATAAAGAAGAATCTGAGAGTTTTAAAAGAAACAGCCTAAATTATGGATATTAAAGACACAGAAATGGAGATGAAAAATAAAGTGGGGGCACACAAAAGGAAAATTAAAGACACGGAAAAAAAGAATCAGCAACCTAGAAGACAGGACAATCAAAATCATACTTTCTATCTGTCAGAAGGACAGAAAGAGAAAAGAATAGAAAAAAAATTATTAGAAAAGAATGTGGGGAAGCATCTTCAAGATATTGTGTTAGGCAATGGTTTCATAGACTTCACACTCAAAGCACAAGAAACAAAAGAAAAAATAGATAAATGGGACCTTATCAAAATTTAAAAATTTTTCATCAAATGACTTTATTACAAAAATGAAAAGACAACCAACTCAATGGGAGAAAATATTTTATAATCACCTATTCAATAAGGGTTTAATATCCAGAATATATAAAGAAATCCAACCCAACAGTAAAAATACAAACTAATTTTAAAATTGGCAAAAGTCATGAATATACATTTCTCCAAAGAAAATATAAAATGGTTAAAAATCACATGGAATGATGCTCAGCATCATTAGCTGTAGAGATATAATGTATTAGTTAGACTGGCCATTATGAAAACATCAGAAAACTTTTAATATTGGAGTGGATGTAGAGAGACAGGAATGCTTATTCACTGCTGGTGGGAATGGAGAATGTTACTGCCACTGTGGAGGACTGTTTGGCAACTCCTAAGTAATTTGAATACAGATTTGCCTTGTGACCTGACAATACCTTTATAGATATATACCCAGAAGAACTGAGAGCAGTGACATGAGTAAACATCACACACTGATTTTCATAGCGGGATTATTTACAATTATCAAAAGGTGTCCATCAACTGTGGAATGGATATACAAATATATACAAATAGTGGTGTATAAACACAATGGAATATTATGCAGCAGTAAGAAGAAATGAAGTCATGAAGCATATGACAACATGGATGAACCTGGATGACATTACGTTGAATGAAGCAAGCCAGACACAAAAGGACAAGTACTGTATCATTGTTTTTATGAACTAAATATATTGTGTAAACTCATGGAGTTAATAATTAGAATATAGGCCACCAGAAAATAGAATGAGTGTAGAGATTGCAAATCTGACGATTAATCTGTTCAGAATTGTTGTAGCAGTTTGGTATTATTTATGAATTCCAAAAATAGATACTGGATTATGTTTGTAAACTGGTCTGTTCCTCTGGGTGTAATAGATTGTATTAAATTTAGAGGTTTCACTTTTACTTGATTAAATAGTGATTAAGGCTTTGATTGGGCCATGTCAGTAGGATGTTGAATCCCCACCCCCTTGTTGGGCAGGGACTCGCAGAGAAAATGACATGGCAGAGGAGTTAGTTGATTTTGGATCCTGCAACCCCAGGAAGTAAATACACAGAGAAGCAGCTATGAGAGGAGAGAAGGTTCCATTAAACACGGCAAAAGCCCCAAGAAGAGACACAAGCCGTTCACCTGATAGTTTACAGCTGGCCTTGTGAAGAGAGCAGAAGCACTGAGCCTGGAAAGAAATGATCTCTGGGAGAAAGACAAGACTTATCCCAGCTTAGGGCTGAGATTGGAAGAAGCTGTGACCACGGAGCCTTGAGAGGAAGAGGAACCCTGAACCCTTGTAGACATTGGCAACCATCTTGCTCCAATATGTGGCAACAGACTTTGGTAAGGGAAGTAAATTACACTTTATGGCCTGATAACTGTAAGCTTCTACCCCAAATAAATACCTTTATAAAACCCAACAGATTTCTAGTACCTTGCATCAACACCCTTTTGGCCAACAGAATTGGTAAAAAGGTTGTTTGTAAATCTTTGGAAATGATAGAAATGGTGAAAGCACAACATAGTGGTTGTAACTAGTAGAGCTATTAAATGAGTAGGACCTTGGTTGAAAGGGTAAGTCTTAGGTCATGCATATTACTAGAAGGAAACCTAAAATATGTAACATGAGACTGTATAAAATAGTGAAACCTCATGTAAAATACAAATATGTGTGATATTATATATAAAACTTTTTATAAAATACAAATATAAATATACTAGAGAAAAGGAAACAGATTTGCAGGTATGTACGGTAGGAGAAGCATAGTGTGATTGAGAGGTGATGAGTTTTTTGTTTGTTTTTTATTATTATTATTGTTGTTATTGTTATTATTATTACTGGCATAATGAAAATGCCCCGAAAATTATTGAAGAGTTGTATGCACAACTATGCGGTTATGCCAAATATGATTGATTGTACACTTTGGATGGATGTATTCTTTATTACTATATTTCAATACAAATTGATTTGTTAAAAATAATGGGACAGGACGAGTATAGCTCAGTGGTTGAGTGCCTGTTTCTCATATATGAAGCATTGGGTTCAAACCCCACGATCTCCTTGGACAGACAAAAAAATAAATTTCTTTATAAGTAATGATCTCATTCAATTATATGTTAATTTATAAAGTTATCTTAGATTGTAATAAAACAACTCACATGGGAGGAAATACAAAAGATTGAAAGCTACTTTTATTGTATAATTTTACCCACAAGTGAAGACATGTGAATCAATAAAAGTAATGTTCCTCTCTCCCAAATTAAAATTAGAATAATAATAATGATGATAAGAAAAAGAAGGGAGGAGGAGGAAGAGGAAGAAGGAAGGGGAGGAGTCCCAGTGCTTTTGAGGGTGTGAAAAACTAAGGCACACCTACTTTCAGATGTTGATTATACTATTTTTACTTCAGAGAATCAATATTAAAGTAATAATCTGAAATGTCGATAAAGATGAATGCACAAATATAGAACATGAAGAATTATTTATAAAAGTGAAAGAATTGAAATGTTTCTATATTAAGTAAATTGTTTTATTTTTTATTTTTTATTTTTTTTTAAGATTTTATTTATTTATTCATTTATCCCCCCCTTGCTGCTTGTGCTCTCTGGGTCAGCTAACCACGCCACACGGGCAGGCTTGCTTTCACCAGGAGGCCCCGGGAACCGAACCCGGGGCCTCCCATATGGTAAACGGGAGCCCTACTGATTGAGCCACAGCGGCTTCCCAATAAATTGTTTTATTAATATTAGAGGATAATATTAATCATTTAAATATTTAGAATTTAAGAAATGCTTATGTCACATTTTTCTTATAAAAATAAGGTTTAATATCTTTTATACAGTATTATTCCAAAAAATATTTCATAAAACAAGCAAACAACCCACAATGAAATAAGTACTCTTTCACTCCCACTAGAATGGCTCCTCTTATAAAAAACAGAAAATTGCAAGTGTTGGAGAGGATGTGGAGAAATAGGAACACTCATTTATTGCTAGTGGGAATGTAAAATATGGCAGCCACTGAAGAAGAGAGTGTGTCAGTTCCGCAGAAGCAAAATATATAATTATCATATGACCCTACAATTCCACTATTATGTGTACACCCCCAAATATTGAAAGCAGGATCTCAAACAGATATTTGCATGACATTGTTCATAGTGGCAGTTTTTACAACTGCCAAAAGATGGAAGGAAACCAAGTGTCCGTCAGCTTAAGAATGGATAAATATTATATGGTCGCTACATACACCTGAATATTATTCTGCATTAAAATAGAATGATATTTTGATTCATGAAACAGCATAGATGAACCTTGAGAACATTGCATTGAATGAAATAAGCCAGATGGAAAAGGACAAATATTGTATGATCTCACTGAATTGAAATAATTAGAATAAGAAATCTCACAGAGGCAGAATGTGTAATATAGGTCACCAGGGTCTGAGTTGGGATTAGGGAATGGGGAGTTAATTCTTTCATTGTATTGGATTTCTACTTAGGTTAATTTTAATTTTTTTTGTAAAGGATGGTGGTGATGGCAGCAAAAAAATTGTGAATATAAATAACAGTACTCAGTAATAAATGTGAATATCATTAAAAGGGGAAATGTTTGGGCATATATATATATATTTACTAGAATAAAATATTTTTGTAAAAGTGTAAGAGTTAATAAATACTCTCTCAGAAATATCCAGACTGGTTGTAACCAACACATATCCCCTTGCAGAATCTGTTAAAAAATGAAATTTCTCCAGGAGGATGGGAAATGATATGTCAGAACTCAGTTGTACATAGAGAAATGACAAGCAACAGAAAAGTAACTAATAAAGTGAAAATAAACTAAATTTTCTACTCTTCATCTAAAAGATGAATATTTGTTTTAAGTAATAATGGCAACAGTTTATTGAAAGATTATAAGAAAAGGGTAAATTAAAAAGATAAACTGGTGTAAGTGATGTCAGGGAGGAAATGGGAAGGCTCTGCTATAAGGTATCTGTACTATATGAGAAATGGTGCTATAAGGTATCTGTTCTTTGAAAGTGGATTGAAATGGATAAAAAGTATACTGCAAACTCTAGTGCAACAATTCTATGAACAATTTTATGCCAACAAATTCAATAACCTTTATAAAATTGACAAATTCTTAGAGGTACACAAGAACTGACTCCAGAAGAATAGAAGACCTCAACACACCAATAATAGGTAAAGAGATTGAATCAGTCAACAGAAATTTCCCCCAAAAAAATCCCATGATGAGATGGCATCACAGGTGAATTCTACCCATCATTCCAAGAAGAATTAACATGAATCCAGCTCAAACTCTTCAAAAAATTGATGAGGATGGAGTACTTCCTTACTCATTCTATGACATTCTATGAGGCTATCATCACCATAATACCAAACTTAATAAAAGACATAACACAAAAAAAACTTAGACCAATACGACTTATGAATACAGATACACAAATCATCAAGAAATACAAGCAAATCTTATCCAAGAGCACATTAAAAGAAATATACACCAGAATCAACTGGGATCAGGAATGCAAGGGTGGTTCAACATAATAAAATAAATTAATGTAATACTCCACATTAATTGGGCAAAGGGGAAAAAACACATGATCATCTCAATTGACATAGGAAATGCATTTGACAAAATCCCATACTGCTTATTGATATAAAAAAAATAAAATATCAGAAGCCTCTGAATAAAAGGAAACTTTCTCAACATGATAAAAGGTATATATGAAAACCCTATAACTAACATCATATACATGATAAAATATTCATCATTAATAGTTGGGAAACTTTCTTCCTAAAGTTAGGAACAAGACAAGAATGTCCACTTTCACCACTGCTAATTAACATTTTACTGGAAATTATAGCCAGAAAAAGATTAGGCAAAGGAAAAAAATAAAAGTAAAAACATACAAATTGGAAAAGGAGAAATAAAACTTCCTTTTTTACAGATGACATGATCCTATATAAAGAAAATCCTGAGAAAACATCAGCAAGGCAACTAGAGCTAATAAATTATTTGAGCAAATTGACAAGGATTAAGAATCTCAAAATCAGTGGAGTTCCTATAAAAACAAATGAACAATCTGAAAGAATATCAAGGAAATATTCCATTTATAATAGCAACAAAAAGAATTAATTATTTAATAATAAATTTAACCAAGGATGTAAAGGAATTGTATATGGATAACTGAGAAATACTGTTTATAGAAATTAAAGAAGACCTAAATAAATGGTGAGACATAGAGTGTTCATGGATTTGAAGACTAAATATTTTTTAAATTCAATTCTATCCTCAAGGAATTTAGATTCAATGCAATCTCAATAAAATTCCAGCGGACTTCTTTGCCAAAATGGAAAAGCCAACCATCAAATTCATATGGAAGGGTAAATGTCCCCAAAAGGCAATATAATCTTGGAAAAGATTAATAAAGTTGAAAGATACATACTTCCCAATTAAAAAAAAACAAAACAAACTAAAACACCTGATTACTAAACTACGTTAATCCAAACAGTGTGGCACTTGCACTAGGACAGACATGTAGACCAATGGAATAGAATTTAGATTTTATACCTATGGCAAATTTGTTTTTTTTAAATTTTTAATTTGTTTTAATTAGAGAAGTTGTGAGCTTTCAAAACAATCATACATATCATGCAGAATTCCCTTACATCACACCTCCATCAACACCTTACATTGTTGTGGAATATTTGTTACATATTATGAAAGAATATGATCAGAATAGTTCCACTAACTATGGTCCAAATGTACACTTGGTATATGTTTTACATATACTCCCTATCATTAGCACTATGTATTAGTATTGTATATTTGTTGTAGTTCATGACAACCCTCTCATTTGTACTGTTAACCACAGTCCATCTTCTAACATATGGTTTACTATGTTATACTGCCCCATTCTCTGTACAAAGTGAACCCAGAGGTGGATGAGGATTGTAGTTAATAATGCAAATACAAGGATTGTAGTTAATAATGCAAATACAAGAATGCTCTTTTATAAACTAGAACAAATTTCACTATTACAAGGCAGTAAGAATATAGTGATGCATACAATTAATGTAACTTATGGACTATAGTTCAGAGCAATATTATAATATTTCATCATTGTCAAAGAAGGTACTAAATCAATGCTAAAGGTCAATAATAGGTTATGGGATTTTTTCTTTCAGACTAAGGAAAATGCTTAAAGGTTTACTAGGACAATGACTGCACAACTCTGTGATGAATGTGAGAACCACTGAGTGAACACTTGGATAGAATGGCCAATTCATTTTTTATAATGGGGCTATATCCATTCAATGAGGAAAGAACAGGGTCTTCAAGAAATGGTGATGAGAAAATTAATCCACCTCACACCATTTACAAAAGTAAAATTGTGGGAGGAGGGCAGGATGACATCAGTTTAGGAGACCACTCATTGACTAGCTCTCTGAGGAAGGCTGATTGGGGACAGGGTCCTGCCCGGGGGTCTGTGCTGTGGGTGCACGGAGTGAGAGGCTTGGGACACCTATCTGCAGGCAGCTCAATGGTGTGGATTGCTCGGTAGAGATTTGTGAATGTTAACCCTGCCCATGGAGGTTAACACAGACGGCTGAGCCCCACCCTCATGGAGAAACGCTGGTTTGAGCCAAGACTCCTGCCAGCAAACCGGTGAGAGGGAGTGTTTTACAAGAGTGGGAGGATTCTGGTGGAGGGTCGAGAGGGCTTTCCTTTCTGTAGATTTTGCTGCCTGGAACCCCTTGCAGCTTTGGGGAATAAAATAGCTGGCTTGAAGCTGGACCAGGCTGAGGGGAGTGGTGAATCTGCTGAGAAAGTTGACTTACCTAGCTGCCCAGGGAAATGCAACAAACACCATCAGCAATCTTGTGAGAGGGAGCATTCTCCAAGAGTGGGAGGGTTCTGACAGAAGGTGTAAAGGGGTTTCCTTTCTGTTGATTTGGTTGCCTGGACCCCCTTATAGCTTTGCAGAGCAGATGAGCCAGCTTGAAGCAGTGCCAGGCTGAGGGGAGAGGTGAATCTACTGAGGAAGCCTGATTTACCCAACAGCCCAGTGATAATCAGGCTTAGCTCCAGAGGGGGCAGAGTCAGCCATTTTTATCATTCTGCACTGACTAGCATCAGAGATTCAGCACCCCTGGGGAGGCCAGGAAGTGGGAAGTGCTTGATTAGTGTCCTCAAGCCTAGTTATGGTCCCATCAGTGAAGGAAGTTGTCTAGAAGAGAACATATTTTGGGTCCCTTATTTCGGCAAATAAAAAAGAAGACAGTCAATTTAAAAAATAAAAAAATGAGGTTTTCTTTTAATTTAGTTTAATAGCTAAAATCTGCCTCAAAACCTGCAGATAGAACCTTGCAGGGCAATTGGTTGATAAATACAAGCAGGCTGCGAGGTTCCACAAGGGCCCAAGAAGGAACACTGTTCTTCCTTAGATTTGTTTGACTGCTTGCTTGTGTGGTAGTTTTTTTTTTGTTTGTTTGTTTTTTTCTGTTTATTTGTTGTCCCTTGCTTTTCTTTCCTCTTTCCTACCCCCCCTTCTTTTTTCTTTCTTCCATTCTTTTTTTTTTTATAATTAGTTGCTGCTAGCTTTTCTCTACTTTGCTGTGCTTCTTCTCTTTTATCCCAAGCTATCTCTTTTCCTTCCTTTATCTTTCTGCCTTCTGCTTTCTGTTGTGGTTCTTACATACCACGTTTTTTAATTAGCACACAACTTAAGGGTTTCAATTTCTATTCTATCTATTCTGTTTTCTACTTTTTTAAAATTAATGTTAATTTTTTCCTTTCAGCCCTTTCTTTACTCTTTCTCCCCCTCCTCATCATTCTAGCCTTCTAAATCATTATATATATATTCCTCTATTTGGTTTTCAGTCCATTGTACGTACTCCACTTTTTTCCCTATTTCTCTACACTGCCTACATGAGCTAAATGTTCCTTTCATTAAGTCTTATACAGCCCCTCTGCTAACATTTATCAATATTACCATTATCCTTCTTCCTTTCTCACATTTTTCGATTGCTTTGGCCCTAATCTTTTGCCTTCAAGGGAACATAGGAAGAAGCAAGGAAACCACATAAGAAGAAAAGTGTCAAAGGGAAAACTTAACACACACACAGAACCACCAGCTAAATAAAACTCTAGAGAAGTGAGAGAAGCTAATCAACCAAATAAACCCATCAAGATAAAATGATGACTAGAAGGCAACAAAAAATTACAAACCACACTGAGAAACAGGAAGACATGGACCAGTCCAATGAACAAACTAAAAACCAGGAAGAGATGCAGAACATCAAACAACTAATCAAAGCTTTCCAGAGAAATATCATGGACCAATTTAATGAGTTGAAGGAAGAGAATATGGATATTAAGAAGAAACTGGGAGAACATACTGAGGAAATTTTAAACATACATAAAAAGATAACGGATATAATGGTGATCAATGGCACAATCCAAGAAATCAAAAAGACGCTGTATTCACATAACAGCAGATTTGAACAGGCAGAAGAAAGAATTAGTGATGTGAAAGACAATACATCTGAAATCAAACAGATAGTAGAACAGATAGACAAAAATATAGAAAAAATCCAACAGGGACTTAAGGATTTAACCGAAAACACAAAATGCACAAACATATGGATTTTGGGCATCCCAGAAGGAGAAGGGAAGGGAAAGGATACAGAAGGAGTGTTGAAGGAAATAATGGCTGAAAACTTCCCAACCCTATTGTGAGAGATGGATGTGCAGATCCAGGAAGCACAGTGCACCCAAAACAGTATAAATCCCAACAGTCCAAGACATATACTTGTCAAAATGTCCAATGCTCAAGACAAAGACAAAATACTCAAGGCAGCAAGAGAAAAGAGAACCATCACATATAGAGGAAACACAATAAATTTAAGTGCTGATTTCTCATCTGAAACCATGGAGGCAATAAGACAGTGGTATGACATAGTCAAAGTAATAAAAGAAAAAACTTCCAGCCACGAATTCTCTATCCAGCAAAACTGGTATTCAAATATGATGGAGATTTCACAGATAAACAGAAATTAAGAGAGTATGCCAATAAGAAACCTGCACTTCAAGAAACACTAAAGGAAGTTCTATAAGTTGCAAGGAAAAAACAAGGGAGAGAGAGTTGGAGTAGAGTTTAAAAACAACTAAAAAGACAAAAAGAGAAACAAAACAACATATGACATACATTAACTCAAAGAAAATATGGCTGAAATAAGAAATTTGTTGTGAGTCAAGAGACACAGATTGGCAGAAGGGATAAGGAAATATGATCCATCTATATGCTGTCTACAAGAAAACCACCTTTGACTCAGGAATTAAAGGAGGCTGAAAATGAATGGCTGGAAAACAATTTTACAAGCTAACAATAGCCAAAAAATGGCAGGAGTAGCTATTCTAATATCAGACAAAATAGACTTTAAATGCAAAACTATTGTAAGAGACAAAGATGGACAATATATATTAGTAAAAGAGGTAATCTTCAAGAAGAGAGAACAATCATAAACATTTACGCACCTAATTGGGGTGCCTCAAAATCCATGAGGCAAACTCTAGAACAACTAAGTGGCTAAATAAACACCTCTACAATTATAGCAGAGGACTTTAATACACCATTATCATCATTAGACAGAACTTCTAGACAGAGAATCAATAAAGAAACAAAGACTCTGAACAATACATTAGAGGACCTGAACTTAATAGACATATACACAACACTACATCCAAATTCTTCTCAAGTGCACATGGATCATACTCCAAGATAGACCACATGGTAGGCTACAGAACAACTCTCAATAAATTCAGAAAGACAGACATTATACAAAGAAATTTCTCTGACCATAATGGAATGAAACTGGAAATCACTAACGGTCAGAGAATCAGATTAAACACAAAGATATCGAAGTAAAACAACAAACTCTTAGACAAACAGTGGGTCAAGGAGGAAATCTCAAAAAAAATCAGTAACTACCATGAAAGTAATGAAAATGACAACACAACATATCAAAACTTATGGGATGCAGCATAAGCAGTCCTGAGAGGGAAGTCCATAGCCATAAATTCATATATTAAAAAAGAAGAAAGAGCTAAAATTGAAGACCTAACTGCACACTTGGAGGAATTGGAAAAACAACAAACTAAACCTAAAGGAAGTACAAAGAAGGAAATAACAAAGATTACAGCAGAACTAAATGAAATAGAGAATAATAAAGCACTGGAAACAATAAACAAAAGCAAAAGCTGGTTCTTCGAGAATATCAATAAAATTGACAAACCCTTAGCCAGACTAACAAAGAAAAAGAGAGAACAGATGCAGATAAATAAAATAAGGAATGAGCAAGGGGATATCACTACTGACCCCACAGAAATAACAAGTATCGTAAGAAGATACATTGAAAAATTATATGCCAACAACAATGGTAATTTAGAGGAAATGGACAAGTATCTAGAAACACACAAACAGCCTACATTGATGAAAGAAGAAATTGATGAACTCAACAAACCAATTACAAGTAAAACGATAGACTCAGTCATCAAAAACCTGCCAACTAAGAAGAGCCCAGGACCAGATGGCTTCACAGCTGAATTCTACCAAACATTCCAGAAAGAGCTATCACCAATTCTGCTTAAGCTCTTCCAAAAAATAGAAGTAGAAGGAATATTGCCTAACTCATTCTACGAGGCCAACCTTACCCTAGGACCAAAACCCAACAAAGATATGACAAGAAAGGAAAATTACAAACCAATTTCTCTAATGAACCTAGATGCTAAAATCCTCAACAAAATACTTGCTAATCGCATTCAACAACATATCAAAAGGATTATACACCATTACCAAGTGGGTTTCATCCTGGGTATGCAAGGATGATTCAATATAAGAAAATCAATCAATGCAATACACCACATAAAGAGACTGAAAGAAAAAAATTACATGATCATCTCTATAGATTCAGAAAAAACGTTCTACAAAATACAGCACTCTTTCCTGATAAAAACATGCAAAAAATAGGAATAGAAGTAAATTTTCTGAATATGATAAAGGGTATATATAAAAAACCCAAAGCTAACATCATCTTCAATGGTAAAATTCTAAAAGCCTTCCCTCTGATATGGGGAACAAGATAAGGATGCCCACTATCACCACTCCTATTTACCATTGTCTTAGAAGTACTTGCTTGAGCACTGAGGGAAGAAAAAGATATAAAAGGCATCCCATTTGGAAAAGAAGAAGTAAAAATTCATTATTTGCAGACGACATGATCCTATACGTAGAAAATCCTGAGAAATCTACAACAAAGCTTCTAAAACTTATAAAGAAATTCAGTAATGTCACATGCTGTAACATCAATGTTCAAAAATCAGTAGCATTTCTGTACACCAATAACGAACAATTTGAGGAGGAATCATGAAAAAATACCATTTGCAATAGTAACTAAAATAATCAAATACCTAGGAATAAATTTAACTAAAGATGTAAAACACTTATATACAGAAAACTACACAACATTGTTAAAGGAAATCAAAGAAGACTTAAATAAATGGTAGAATATTCCCTGTTCATGGATAGGAAGACTAAGCATCATCAAGATGTCTATTCTACCCAAACTAATATACAGATTTAATGCAATCCCAATAAATATCGACACTGTATTTTTTAAGGAACTGGAAAACTAACTACAAAATATATTTGGACGAGATCGGGCACGTTCAGGGTGGTATGGCCTTCTACGGTTGATGGCAAGGCTCCAGGATGTGTCAGTCTATTGAGGTTGATGGGCCACACTTGTAGGAGATGTTTGTATGGGATGTTGTGGGAGATGTGGGAGGTGGGGAACATGGGAATCCCTGTAGTTTCCATGTAATATTTAGGTAATCTAAGCACCTTTATATATATATAACATTTTTGTAAGGAAATGCACACATATGCATATATATTTATATATCATTTTACAAATATTGGTATATATTGTGAAAAATTTGATTTTTACCCACAAAAAATATATATATATATATATATATATATATATATTTGGAAAGGTTAGAGGCCCCGAATTGCCAAAGACATATTGAAAAAGAAAAATGAAGTTGGAGGTATCACATTACCTGACTTTAATTCATACTTAAAGCTACAGTGCTCAAAACTGCATGGTATGTGAAGAAGGATAGACATACTGACCAATGGAACTGAATTGAGAGTTATGATATAGATCCTCACATACACAGTCATCTGATATTTGACAAGTTCACCAAGCCCACTCAGATGGGAGAGAATGGCCTCTTTAAGAAGTGGTGCTTGGAGAACTGGATATTCATATCCAAAAGAATGAGAGAGGAATACCATCTCACACCTTATACAAAAATCAACTCAAGATGGATCAAAGATCTAAATATAAGAGCCAAAACCATAAAGACCTTGGAAGATAATGTAGTGAAGCATCTACAGGTCCTTGTAATAGGAAATGGTTTCATGAACTTCACACCCAAAGCACCAGCAGCAAGAGAAAAAATAGGTAAATGGAATCTCCTCAAAATTAAAAACTTCTGCACCTCAAAGGACTTTATTAAGCCAATAAAAAGGCAGCCCACCCAATGGGAGAAAATATTTGGCAACCATATATCTGATAGGAGCCCAATATCCTGCATATATAAAGAAATCCTACCCTCAAAAATAAAAAGACAAACAACCCATTTTAAAAAAGGGCAAGTGACCTTAAAAGACACTTATCCAAGGAAAAAAATACAAATAGCTAAATTGCACATGAAAAAATGATCGACATCGCTAGCTATTAGGGAAATGCAAATCAAAACTACAATGAGATACCATCTTACACCCATCAGAATGGCAGCTATTAAAAAAAACAACAACAAAGTATAAATGTTGGAGAGGATGTGGATGAATAAGAACCCTCATCCAATGATGGTGGGATTGTTGAATGGTCCAACCACTGTGGAGGACAGTTTGGCAGTTCCTCGGAAAACTAACAATAGATCCTCCTTATGATCCAGTGATTCCACTCCTGGGTATATATCCAGAAGAAATGAAAGCAAAGACGCAAACAGATATATGCACACCAAAGTTCATAGCGGCATTGTTCAAAATTGCCAAAAGTTAGAATCAGCCATGGTGCCCATCAACAGATGAATGGATAAACAAAATGTGGTACATATTTACAATGGGATATTACTCAGCTCTAAGAAGGAATAAAGTGCTAACACACGGAATAACATGGATGAATCTTGAAGACCTTATGTTGAATGAAGCAAGTTAGGCATTGGAGGATGAACAGTATATGACCTCACTGATTTGAATTCAGGAAAGTGAGCAGTCTCTGAGAAACATTGTCTGAAAGATAGGTTAAGAAGTGGGAGAAGGTTGTGAGCCATCACGCATATGGACATAATCTATGGTAAAGTGATAGAGTATAGTTGCATATTGAAGGATAGGACAGGTGGGTAGTGATATTACTGGGTTTGGTGGTGCATGGTTGACAGGTGGGTAGATTAGGAAGGGCAGGTTAGAATACTCAGGATACTGGAGGGAGAGTTGGGAGTGGGCTCGGTGAACATGGGATTAGTGGGTATGATGGTGAAAGTGCAGGAGTGGAAATGCTCTTATGGCAGTGTGACAAGGTAGTGTCAATAGTTTAGGGTATAGGTTGTGGGGGCATTTAGGAAGGGGTGCATCTGAAGTAGGCTTCTGGGGAATGTGTGAGTGTTCATCCTGTCATAAGGTGTTGTGTTGGGGAGTGGAGACCCACATGGTGAGTAGGAAGGAGATGGGCCCCCATCTTTGGGAGGACCGATTCACCCAGAAACAGACAGGTGGGTGTCTCTTAGGCACAAAGGTGGATTCTAATAGGAGAGGATAATCAGCATGTCAAGTCCTCTTGTTGCATGTATCTTGTCATCCAATGAGTCAAGACAGGGGAGTGTGATGTGCCCCAGGGGGATGGGGAGGAAGGAACAGAAAAGATCAAACTGGGGGTCTTTAGTGGTCATGGGAAATGTTTTTTCATTACCTTACACTAATGGACACAGGACACGGTAAATATCATAAAACATTATTAAACTTTACTGTCTAAATAGTAAACTATATTGTAAGCCATTGACAATATTTAGTAGCTATGGTTTGCTATCTCTATAACAATTATAACAATGCTACCATTCACATAAAAAAGGTTGGGTTAGGAAAGAGGAAGGAGGTTGGGTATATGGGAGTCTCAAGTATTCTGTGTGTGACTTTGCTGTGACCTAAAACTTCTTTGAAAATTAAATGAAAATTCAGGAGACACTGGGGAGTGAGAGGGGGCAGGTGCTACAGTACAGACTGGACACCTGATAATGCAGTGATAAAAGGAAAAATGTTAATTTTTAAAAATTTTTTTTTGTTTTATTCACATTTTTTGAATATCCCAATCCTTTAATTTTATTTTATTTCTAATGTTTTTTATAAGTTTCCATGTATTTTATCTCTTACATTTAAGCTTATCTTTATTATTTCGTTTTCCTATTAATTGTATTTGGTTATTATATGGGCTTTATCTCCAAGGAAGGTTTGGATCACAGAAGGGTTACAGAGGGGACAGGAGAGGATCATTGGTGGGGAGTGTCTGGGATGGGGGTTTCATGGGAGAAAGTTCACCTGAATATACATGAAAGATATATAAAATTGTTCAGATGATCAAGGGGTGGGGCATGGTCACAGTGGGTAGACAATCACTCAATAAATGAAGGAATACTGATTTCCCAGCTGGGAGAGCTCTGCCACATTCTCCAAGGGAGCAGGAACAGTCCCCTGAGTGCAGGGGCACTGTCTGGCAAAGATGGAGGGTCCACTGATGGGTTCTTGTTATTGATGACTAGCCTTAAGAGTCTTTGTTCTTGTAATTAAAACTTAGCCAACTGGTTTGGGGTGCCTAAGCGTTGCCACCTGAAAGCCTCCTTGTTGCTCAAATGTGGCTACTTTCTAAGCCAAACTCACATATGAAGGCATTACCTTCCCCCCAGTGTGGGACATGACTCCCGGAGATGAGCCTCGCTGGCAACGAGGCATTAATACCAAGTGCCAACTGGCAATACAACTAGAAAAAGACCTTGGATAAAAGGGGGAAAAGGTAAAGACAAATGAGTTCATGGGGCTAAGAGACTTCAAAGAGAGTCGGGAGGTCATCCCAGAGGTAATGCTTACGCACACCTCAATAGGATCTCATAGAACACCAAAGTGGATATCACCCCACACAGAGGGGCTTCTGAGGGTTATGAAAACATCCAGGTCTTATATAAGAGGGGATAGCTCCAGAGATTGATGCCTTGTCACTAGGTTCTACTTTGGAATCTGTGTTCCTGAGAGTGACAGAGTTGGACTCAAATAAGTCTTCCCTGCACATGGTCCATCAGTCCCTTCTATTCAAAACTATATGTGGTCCTGAAGTCTGTAGGTATACTTCCATAGACTGGAGCCTTTGGCCTGCCCATGTGCCAGCTGGCCTGTAATCTAGGTGGAGCTGCAACTCCTGCTCTACAGCTTAATGGACCCACCCAAGACACCGCAGGGAGATGATGATGGACAACGGCCATCCCAGAGAATGGAGAGTCTGCATCTGCAGGCAGGATAATCCTGTCCATCTTATCCATGGGATATAAGCCCCCTCTCACTTGGAGGTGGAGTGGACATCACCATTCCAGACTCCTCAGGTTTGGAAGAAGAGCTATGGACTAGAATGGACTTACTGGTGTTCTGTTATAGACATAATGTGATTCAAGCAATGGAAGAAATTACAACATTAATGTGGAGCCAGTGGCCACTGGATGCTTTGGTGGCAGGGAGAGGGAAAAGCAGTTTTAATACAGGGGCTCTTTTGGGACTTGGGACTTATCCTGAGTGACATTACAATGACAGATATAGGCAATTTTACATCACCATATAACATGCAGAATCGTGTGGGAGAGAGTGTGGTCCACAATGTGAACTATGGTCCATGCTCAGTGACAAAGGCCCAGGACGTGTATATCCATTGCAGATGATGTGCCACAGTTATGAAAGATGTTTGTGTGGGAGGATGTGGGAGGTGGGGAACATGGGAATCCCTATAATTTTTGTGTAACATTTTTGTAATCTAAGTATATATTTTTTTAAATTTAAATAAAACCTTCAATTAACTCCAGTTAACTTCCTTATACCTAATCAATCACTATACTACAGAAACCAATAGAAATTCTTACCTAATGTACTTACTTATTTTGCCAGTAAAAATCCTTTGCTCTCTTTGTTCAATAGAACTCCTCTCTACATGGAGAATGAAGTCTTTATAATTCATCATGTAATTCAAGTTAACTCACTGAGATCTAACCAAATTTTCCTCAAGTTTTTATTTTAGTGCTATTTTGGCAATGTGGATATGCTCTGAAGGAAACTGCAAATAACCAGAATGACAAACATGGCACCCACTGGAATCCATTGTGTTCAGTGTCTTTATTGCTATGTTGTCATAGTCATCGGTGATTTCCTTTTAGATATGATTTCCACTCTTTTTTCTGTTCGAGCTCTTCAAACTCACTGAGTTCCCATCCCGGTGTTATGGGACCAACTATTCTTAGCAGGAAGGTCTTTTATGAGGAACTTGAGTCCTTACCCTTTGGTTTTGTTCACAGTATTTCTGCCAAGGGGTCTATAGCAGTTTTGCTGCTGGTTTACTGTAGGATCCTCAAATTCCAGGGTCACCTCACCTCATCTAGAATTGCTCCTCAGCATCCTTTATGTTTAACAATTATGAAGCATGTAGTTGTGAATACTTGATTAAATGGCAGAACATCACTAAGGAAAATTTACAATTACTGTGGACCTTATGGGAACATTTAAGGTGAATGTAATTACTCATCTTTGAGATGCACTTCAAAACCTGGCCCCTAAATAAGGCAAAATGAATGGGATTCATATTTCAATTGGTATGATGAGTTGTCTGAAAAACTTCAAGTCTCCAAAATACCTTCCTTAAAACAAGTCAATGAGAAATTAAAGGCTCAAACCCTTAATGCCAGTGAGCACTCAGCTCATACATTTTCTTTTTTTTCTTTTTTCTTTTTTCTTTTTTTTTATTTTACAAATCATTTATTCATTATTGACCTCAATGATCTATAACAGCTGAATCCCAACAGTTATTACCAATACTAATATTATATTTTAATTACTAATATTTCAACTTTATTCTTTTCAGATTTTTTCATTTCATATGTTGAATATATGTGTTTTCTTTGTTATCATTATATACTACTATTTTTTTTCCACCTCATTGTTATAATTTCTTCCATTGCTAGAATCACCATATGTGTACAACAGAGACAACTATGGGCAACGGCCATCCCAGGGAATGGAGAGGGCCTGTATCTGCAGGCAGGATCATCCCACCCAACATATCCAATGGATATAACCCCTCTCTCACTTGGAGGTGGAGTGGACATCACCATCCCAGCTCATACATTTTCTATCCCATTTGCTCTTTCTCTGTCCATCTCTGTCTGCATATTTTCCAAAACTCTAGTATCACATTAACAGAGTTACCCTACTTTCCAGATAAGGAAGTTAAACAGTTGCCTTTTAAAGTTAGAACCTCTAAATTAACCAAAGAACCATCATGAATAACTCTCTCTCCATGGTCAAAGGCTGAACTATGAGCTATAAGCAAGGAATTTCCCAATCCACAGTAAGATACTCACCAATTCTATGAGGAATTTAAAATACTTATAAGGAAAAAGAAACAAGTATGATAAGCTTACATGGAAGAGACAAACATAAGGAGACTCAGGGGGAAAAAAGAAGAGAAGGATATATCATTTTGCAAATGTTAAAAAAAAAATAATGTAGAAGCAACAGAAATTTTAAAAATTCTTAGATTAAAAAATTAATTCAAAATCATTAAAATAAAATAAAATAAAATAAAATACTTATAGGAGCCTACAATCCTGAGATGTCAGATCTTTATCCATTAATCCACATGTTAGTCTTCTCAGGGGAAGCTCAAAAATGGATGCATGATGCAGACTGATTGGGAAAGATATTCAAAACCCCCAAATCTCCATGGCACCATTCACCTTGGGAAAGAAGTGTTTGAAAATTTGCAGCTGATTTACAAAAGCTATTCCTCCAGTTTTACTAGCACACACTGATTGGTCAATCTTTCAAACCTGTAAATAAACAACTACAAAAATGATGAAGCTTTCTAAATTTTAAAACTTGATTTGAAACCCTTTTTCTACAACACACAGGATATAAAGAAATAACTTCTGATATCCAGCCTACCTTGGTGGCTCTATTTGTAAATGGATTATCCAATTAAATAGGGGAGCTTATAAAAGACAAGAATAGGTTGGTAGACAATGGATCTGGCTGAAATTATACTATGGCTGAACATTTTGAAACATATATGGAAACAGATTTTTAAAAAAAGAAAAGAAACTGGCAAACTTATGTATTTGTAATTAAAACAATTACAAGGACCCAGACCTAAACTTACTAATTGAGGGTTTCAATTCAATTACAATTTTAAGTCCAGAAATTGAACACCCAAGACTATGGCTGAGAAATGTGTGAGTAATTTACAATCAACCTTGTCATTGTAAGAGAGATTGCCACCAGAAAAATGAAAAAAAAATTTTTTTATCCCAGGGAATAAAGAAACTTTCTTCAATATTGATGGACTCCAGGGACCTCAGTGGCCTATTCCCCATAGTCATTTTAAATGCACAAGGTAGAATTGAATTCTTTTAAATATTGTTCTTGTAGATACTGCTACCATACCCCAGCTCGGAGCCCCCTACTGCTACAATAAAAGATACCTCAGAATAAGAAACAAATTACAATATTGGCATTAGCATTAAAATTGAGTTGGAGTATTTATGCCAATCAATTTAAATGTCCACAGGATCTATTACTGAAATAAATTCATTTTTGCTTTGAGACTCTGCCCCCATAAATCTTCTGGGAAGAGACTTGTTATCAAAAATAAGAGGTGTAATTTGCTTCTCCCCAGGGGGAGAACTCTCTTTAGAATTTCCCAAAGATACCGAGACAGACCTTATATATTCTTTGCAAACTTTATAAGATGTGGAGAATGAAGAAATTACTCATGATACCCCTGAAATATCTACTATACTGGAACCCCTATGGGCTCTAACAAATACTGACATATGGAGAATCCAAAGTGCACAACCTCTAAAAGTACAGATAAACACTGCCAAACTATTACCAGAACTTCTTCAATATCCACTTAAAGAAGAGACCATTTTAGTCCTAACACAATAGTGAGGCAGGTTAGTATAGGGAAAGGGAAGCCTTAAGGCAAAGCTGAAACCTGGGAGAAAACATGGTGGTGAAACACTGCCTAGAAACCCCTTGAGGGAAGGGCTGCCAGAAAAAAACCCATAAAGTGCTGGCCATGAAGTCATACCTGGAACTCTTTCTGGGGCAAGGGGAGGCCACAGATAACTCCAAACAGGCCTCCCTATTGTTCCCAGATAACCCCAAACAGATGGCCTCACCATTGGACCCCTGAAAACTAACAGGTGGTGTAACCAATCAGAACAGCAAACAGCTGGGGCTACTCCCCCTACATTAGGCAAGGGGAGGAATGAATAATGGCTTAATGAAAGTAGCCCTCAACCCCAAATGCTCTCTTGGCTAAAGGAGCCTGCATCTACATCTTGGGTACATTATTCTGTTCTTTTCTCTCATTTCTCAGTAAACTCTTTTTACTGGTCTAACTAAACTATCATGTTCTTAACTTCCTTTATGTAACATAGCCAATAACCTAAAGGAATCCAGCATCCCCTGACTTTAATAGTTAAAGTCTTAGGGTCTCAAGAACTAATTATTTCTTGCACTATTCCTGGTAGCACTCATATTTTACCTATAAAGAAACCTAATTGTCATGGATGGCAACTTGTTCAAGATTTAAGAGACACTAACAGATTAGTCAACCCTTACTTTCCTGTAGTTCCAAACCCAAATGCCCTATTATTAAAGGTTCTTCCTATTCTAAATGTTTTAGAGATGTAGATCTATGTTTTGCTTTCTTCAGTATTCCAATAGATCCAGTGGTCAATATCTATTCACCTTCAAGTGGGATAATATACAATACACTTGGTTAGTTATGCATCAGGGTTTTATAGAGGGATCATCTTATTTCTCTCAAGTGTTACATCAGGACATAAGCACCCTATAATTTTCTAATGGCTCTACTCTATTACTATATGTGGATGATTTATGGCTCTGATCCCCTACTAAATAGAACTCTTTAAAAGATTTTATTTACTCCAACAGCTAGGTCAAAAGGGATATAAAATCTTTAAGGAGAAACTACTACTTCCTGAAGAGATAGTCCATTAATTAGGTCATGGCTGAAAGGCTAAAGACTTTACCTATAACTTAAATGAATAAAACTGATCCAAGATTTCCCTAAGCACATGACAAAAAGGCAAAGAAGTTGTTTCCTTGGGCTGGTTCCTTATTGCCAACTCTGGGTTCCAAAGTTTCCATTATTGGCCTAAGTTCTTTATGAATTATCAAAAACAAATATACCTAAACCTTTACTTTGGGATGACTTTTGTGAATAAGCTTTTAAATAATTTAAGATGACCTTATTATTGCCCCTAGACTTGGAGCTACCAAATTATTCTAAGCCATTAACTCTATACATTCATGAAAGACATGATAGTCTCTTGGCTTACTAACACAAGAACACGGAGGAAAACTAAAACTTGTTTCCATTTTACATTACAGTTAGATTCATTGACTTGAGCATAACCTGCCTATTTAAAAGCAGTAGCTGCAGCTGCAAAAATAGTCAAAATATCTGCATGAATAACACTGAGCAGTGATGTATATTTACAAACCCCTCATGCTGAAAGTTGCCAAATGCAGTCATGTGATATATGTTAAACTGTAGCCTTAATTTTTAGATTTAGGTAATGAATAATTAACTTTCTCCTTATGAAATTATCACTGGAACACCTATGTCAATTTTCCTCCATCTTAACATTGATCCCCTGCTTCCCCAGCAGGAAACAACTCAATATTGTAAATCTCTAATGACTTATGGAAAATATTATCTCCAACCAGGATAGGATGCATTTCCAGCTCCCTAAATCTCCCTCAGATGACCCACACACTAACTTCCAGAAACTGGGTAAACTGGAAGTGACATTAATGCAAAACAGGTCTTGAACCATACTGGAAGCGACCTTACCAAGTACTCTTCACTTCTGACACTGTAGTCAAATTAAAAGAGGGTGAACCCTGGATTAATTCCTCCCAACTGAACAAGACTTCCCTTCCAATGACTGGACTTGTGATCAAACCAAGGACCTACAACTAAAATTTACCAAAATAAGAAGTAGAAGGCTTCATGAGGTGGAGAGCTTCCATCCAATTTCACAGAACAACACCCCATGAACTCCAATATTCCTGTCATATCCCTGTCATATTCCTTATCATATTATTCCTTAAAATTATTGTTGCATTTTAATTTCTTCCTCACACTTTTGCACACATTTTCCATCTTGCATAGAAAATGTTACCATCAAAGATATTTAACATGTTTTGTTGGCTTCTTCCTTCTTTGCCAGGGTATGGAAAGAAATTACTAGCATTTACTTTTCCAGGCCATTGCAACAGGGGGAAACCTAAATGACTGCTGGTTCTGCCAGTATGAACTCTTATTTATTTATTTATTTATTTATTTATTTATTTTTTTTTTTTATTGTGTGTAAAAATCAAAATTTTCACAATACATGATAGCAGTATGAACTCTTGTATGGCCATGGTCCACAGATCCTGGTATCCTGCCAGTGACCAATTTTGGGGGAGATTCAAAATTCCATGGTATCTTATAGTAAAGCTAGCAAAATTACTAGTACTTATAGGGTCAGGTTTTATAATAGCCTTTGTCACCCATGCCTTATTTTAACCTTAAACATAGTGTAAACATACCAGGCCTATTCCCTGATGGTCAGACTTATTGTGTGTTAAAACGATTGTTCCAGAGCTTACTCTCACTACAATACCACTTGTTCTCATATCATTAACCTAAGAGACCTGATGGGACAGCATCCACTATGCATAACTTTCCATTTTAAAATAACATTTTGTGAACTTTTAGATATTGGAAATGATGACAATTCAATAAGAAATGCATAGTTAAAAACAACCAACTCAAGAATTCGCCAAACAGATAATCAAACCCTCCCAGGTGTTCTATGCATGCCTTTTGGTTACATTTTTGTTTGTATAAGGGTCAGAGACCATGACCCACATTCTCCATATGCCTGGGCATTTCAATGTATAGACAGTTGGCATATGTCAAGAAAATGTGGATTAAAACTTAGTAGTTCCCTTTGAAACTAAAATCTGAAACTTCACAGTGTACTGCTAGCTTAATTAACATTCATGATTCCAATGTCAGTTGCCAGAGGGAGTGTCAATGATGCTGGATGTGTCCCTTTCATTGGACTCTTATTTCCTTGGTTAGGAGTTAATATAAATGAAAATATGATCAGAAACTTATCTATAACAGTAGGGGAAATTGATGAGTCCATTGCAAAAGCTATTGCTGCACAATAAAATCTTTAGATTCTTTAGAAAGTATTATTTTAGATAATAGAGTTGCCCTTTACTTGCTGGCTGAGCAAGGAGGCATTTGTGCAGTTATCAATACCAACTCCTGTACTTGGATAAACACTTCTGCAGAAGCTGAAATGCAGTTAAATGAAATAGTCAAGCCATGAATCTTTTTTTTTTTTTTTTTTTTTTTTGCATTTGGCTTGAGTCCTGTGGTCCTTGGTTCTGAAGCATGCTGCAAACATTGGGAATTTTACTACTCATAGTAATCATAACAGTCACCCTGATACACTGTATACACCCAGTCATCTCACCAAATGGTTTCCATCCACCTAGAAGGATAGAAGCATAATGAAAACAAAAACAGTGAGCCACTGGACATCTCTAATCTAGAGTTAATCACATATAAGAGCCACCTAGAGCCAACAGATGTTAACTGTGAATGTTGCTAATGCCTTAAATTATCTCTGCCCTCAGCTTGGCTGAGGTCCAGATCAAAGACGGTAAGTGATAAATAAAATCTAGTAGGCCCAACATGGAGGCACCCAGCTAAACACATCAGGAAAATGAAAAAGTGAAGCAATTTTTCATTTCAAGTAGATGCCTGTTTCCCTCAGAAAACCCAATTTAAATCTTTCTCAGATGGCCCACACCCTAATTTCCAAAGATTGGGTATTCAGCCCATCAACTAACATCAGCTAACTTCCTCATTCCTAAGCAACCACTTGCACTACACTTTCCAGTAGAAATACTCTCCCAATGTACTTGCTTATTCTGCCTATAAAAATTCACTGCTCTCTTTGTTCAGTGTTCAGTGGAATCTCTCTCTTCCTTAAGGTGTTTGGGGTCTCTCTCATTCATGAACTGATTTCATTAAACTCTCTGAGGTAAAACCTAATTTTGCACAAGTTTTTATTTCAAATATAGCAAAGGAGAGCTAGCAATACTTAAATAGCTTTGTACAGTTGTTTACTTTTCAATGGTTATGTAATAAATGCTTACCAACACATACATGATGATCAACTGTAACTTAAAATTCACTTGTTCAGCACAATTTGTAGCTTGCAAGTGATGTGTATACAGTTTTCTTTTGTTGTGATTTTTTTTTTAAGAATCCAGGAAATATTTCTAGATATGGTCCATGATGCGTGTTTTCCATCTTCCTTTTGTTCTGTTCTCACCCAATCAACCTAAGACTACTAGAGACACACCTGAAGTCCAACAAAGTCAGGTTTATCAACTCACTGCATTAAGAGAGGCTGAAAAGCCAAAGAATCATGGGGTGTCCCATTAAACAAAGTAAAAAAGTGATACATTTTGGGGAAGTGAGATTTTTAGGTGATATTTAGAGGAAGGAGAGTTTTGATATTCTTAAAGCAAAACAGAGCTATATGTACCAGTGTAAACATTTGATCTGGGCTATTAACTGGACACAAAGGCTCTGTTTTCTCAAAAACTACAAAATTGAAATAAATGTGGCATTTTATGTTGAGAAACTTCTTATATGTAGCTCTACATTGGGGTTGGAAATTGAGGCTGTGTGTTTATTTCAGAGTAATTTAGGTACTCCAAGCAAGGTGGGGTATTTCATTCTTACCATTATAATTATACGCAGCAGAATTTTTGACAGCCTAAATTTTAAAGAATAAACTTCCTCAGTTAGTAAGAAAACAGTAATTATTCAAAGAAGGGAATTATGTGACACTTACAAAGCAACATGTCCTTAGCTGTTTATAATTTCCTGTTAAATTTGGAGCTAAATTTTTCATTGCCTGCCTGCTATTTTAGTCTAATAAACAGCCAAGCAGAATTTTGTTTTCTTAATCTCAGCTAATCTTAAATTTTCAGTTACATTATTTGTTCAGTTGAATTGTTTGATTTGTTTTAAAGAGCTTTTCAAAAATTTGTTAATTCATTAAACATTTGCATTGCCTAAACACTCTCAGAAAGACAAAAGATACAGATTAATATATTTAAAATCCAGGGCAGGTATCCCTTTCTTGTTCTAGTAATTTCAGTTCTTTGACTCAAATGACTGAAAAGATTGTGAAGCCACCCATACTGAAATATCTATAAAAAGTTGCCAATGAGATTATTTCTCCTTGAACTAGCCTTAAGTAATCACAAAGGAGTTTTAATATTTCAACTTTTCCCAGAAGGATCATCCTCACATACAAAATACTGAATAGCAAATTGTTGTCAGTATAGAGCTAATTATGAGAAAAAGTGAGGTGGATAATATTGAGACACAGGGAGCCAAGCTGAATGTGATCAGGGCAGGACATGGTCAGAGTGAAAAGATAGAAGGTAACAGAAAAACACTGAGAATAAGTTTCAAAGACAATGGAATATTGAGCTAATCAATGGTTAGTAAAAGTTAAGAGAGAGAAGAGCACCATGAATTAATAAGATATCCAAACAAACAACAACAACAACAACAAAACAAAACAAAACAAAACAAAAAAACAGAAAAAAAGGATATAGAATTAAGGCAATAAAAAATAGAAAATTTAAAAGAAGAAAATCATGGAATAAGAAGAATAGGGAAAAGGACAGAGTTTATGGAATGCACATGTATGGTAGAAAGAATTGCCCCTGGGTAAGTGAACCAGGTTATTATATACTTGCAATGTTCTATCCAATGTGTGATCAATGGGCAAATTTGTAATCACAATTTGGTCCTATATGACAGATCCATCATAAAATACAATCATTATCTCAAATCTCCTTTAATTCAGGATCAATTTACATGTAGTTATTTTTGTGAAAATATTGTGTGAAAAATATACATATTTTATGTATCCAAAATCAAAGACTTTTCAAATGTAAGAAATTAAAATTATTTAGTGGTCTTGTTCAGTAAATTCTTATAAACTACTCTATACAAAGCTAATTATCATGTTACATTGACAAAAACTAAAGGTCATAAAATCAACAAATTAAGCTATTTCTTTCCCTAAATTTCTTAGCTCTTATTGTCAAATATATAGAACCCCATCTTAGAATTAATATTAAAGATACTCAACTATAGAGCAATTCATAAAGGTGCTAAAATGGGAGACATAATTATTGCACACTTTCAGCAATTATCATTTCATGATATCAGACAAATTCAGCATTGTAACTGAAAGTAAAATTTGAAAATACCATTTCATAATGTAGAAATTGATATTCATTCTATATATTATCTGATTTTCAATCATCACAAATTGTTGTCTAAATTTTAAAAATGAAAAATAATAGATCAAATTATGTTATTCACATAACTCTTAAAATTAAGATAGAAGGTTTTCATGCTACCAGACTTTGGAAATAACTTTAATCAGTCATATATATTTGCATATAAATTAGATTATCATTTATTTGAAGCTGATAATCAGATATTTCAGGAAACTTAATAAAATTTCCCTGAAAAGCAACAGAATATTATGGTTTAAATTACTATGCTCTGGAGCTTGATCTCTGAGAGTAATATTCACACTTTCACTTAGACAACTTCTTTAGCATCTTTGTTTCACTTTTATTATATTTAAAGTAGGATAATAAGAAGAGCTATAGAGTTTAGACAGATTGCATTAGAGAGTAGATTCAAATGCTTAGAATAGTGACTGGCAAATAAGCTATTCAGTACCAACTGGCCATTGTTAGCTGTTATTATGAGTTGACATTTAAATAAGTATCCTTTGACTATCTTTTTATTAAAGAACACATGGACAGTAGTAAAGGACATTAATAATGAATTTTAGTACTTGAACTAGAAATCAGTTGTTTCAAATGTTGGTTGACCATGGATAACACATATGCTGAAAGATAGTCTATTAACTCAAAGAAATTTGCAAAAGCCTTTATTTAACTTGTATTGCTATGGGTCATCCTCTCCTTTTATTTCCCTACTGTCCTGTCTCATCCCCCAGAATCTAAATTAAGAAAATTAATTTTTTCTTAATTGGTTTAATTAATTA
Source organism: Tolypeutes matacus (assembly GCA_026826555.1). Lineage (NCBI taxonomy): Eukaryota > Metazoa > Chordata > Mammalia > Cingulata > Chlamyphoridae > Tolypeutes > Tolypeutes matacus. The sequence continues at coordinate 1,767,014 of JAKSZT010014601.1, read as the reverse complement.
GTAATCTAGGTTCTTTCACTACAAACAATGCAAATCTTGGGAAAATCATGCCATCCCCATTATTTTCAGGTTATTTATTAAAAAATTATTAGACTTCCAAATCCTTGCTCATCAAAGTGTGGACCTGACCAGTGATAACTTCATTAAGCATGTGTGGAATGTAGACTCACAGGCCACATTCAACTTGAATAATTGGACTCTGCATTCTTGCAACATATCCAAGTAATTCCTATGCTAATTAGTGCTTGAGAAGCACTCTGTGGATAACTTAGAAGGCCCTTTCTGCCAAAGTATAGACCCAATTATTTTGTAGACTCATTTTGCATTCTAATTATACTCACTGACTTGGATGCATGCAGTAAAATCTATGAGATTTATTTAAGAGCTGACCTTTGGTGTATATAAGAGTATTAACCATGAGGATGGGAAAGGGAACATTCCTTCATAATGTAATGCCAAGAGTGAAGGTACCAAAGTTGAAAAAAAGCATCAAGTGTTCTAGAAGTAGTTGTACATTGCTCAAAAGGAAATACTTATTGGTATATGGAATAATATGCAATATTGTATTTATGGAAATCTTTGAATGTCAACTTAATAAGTAAATACAAAACAAGATCCAGAATAGAATAATGAAAAAGGAAATCATTATAAAACTAATTATTATTTTTAAATTATTAATCTTTATTTGTGAAGGATATTGACAATATTAAACTTTAACCAAGCCCAGTGATCCTGGAAAATAGCAATCCTTACTTAAATCTCCCTACCCTTTTGTATTCTATAAGGTTTATCACCAACAACCACCTTTCCCCATATAAGTTAGGTAAGAGTCACAGATGCTTCCTTGTTTACCTATGAGAATGCTTACAAATTCCCTTTCTTTCCCTCAAAACTGATTATCTGAGCTGTTTACTCTCACTGATCAATAGGAACATAATGCTTATTAATCAAACTGCATTTGGTTAAGCTTCTGACTTTCTGCTGGCCTCTGAACTTTTTCTCAACCTCAGCCTGAAGCCAGCATGCAAACCCACCTTAAAGCCTTACACTATCCCTCACCTCCAGGGTGAGGTTTTACACTGGTGTCAGTGTAAAATATTATCTGATCTTCTATCTGAACCACACCACCCTTTCATCCCACTTTCTCTTAGCTGGGCTTGCTTACTTCTCTCTATAAAGGAAAACCTTTTTTCTCCTACTCTTGAGATGAATGCAGATCATATGGTCAGAGCTTTCTTCCTATTGCAATAGTCCTTTTCCTTCACTTGCAATAACCCATTCGAATAAATTTTCTCCATGTAAGTCTGGATTTGTTTTTCTTGTGACACTCCTTTTGAGGACAGATACTATAAAAGAGAAGATCGTTTCAGAAGCTATTACTGTCCAATATGCATGTGACTGGAACCTAGATTTCAGAGGCAGATTTTTGAACAGAGACAAAATTATTATTATTATTTTTTCATTCAAAGATGTTACAGAAAAAGTCTATTTAAAAAGTAGTTGAGTCCACAGGAGACACCAATATCAGGAGGATTTGTTTTAAAATTCTGGTTTCTAGAGAGGATTTGGTCTAGATTTGCACTAGCTTCTGCCTCTGGGTAGCTGACAGCACTGGACACATTACTTTCTTTGTAAAATGAGGAATGGGCTAGGTAACCACTAAAGTTTCTTCTTTCCATTCATTCAGTCAGTCTATCCACAAATACTTCTTAAGGCCCAACTGTGAGTCAGAGACATTTCTGGGAATGGAGGATATTATTAAAAAAAGAAAAAGTAAAAAGTTTTTGAATCCAGAGGAAATGGTCATCTCTAAGTGGGTTTCTATGTAATCTATGACTGGAGCAATTGCATGGTAATGTCTAGAACATTCCAATGGAGGCAGAGAGACTAGGTTTGTATCTGGGCTCTGGAGGGCAACTCTAAGTGCAGTCTTTGCAAAATACCTAACAATCTTTGAACATTAGTTTCCTAACCTGTTCATTGGTAATATTAATATATGTCTCATAGTTTGTCAGATTAAATGGTATTAGGCATGCACAGTGATGGTGAAATGTGATAAAAAACAAAATTTTCTCCCAACCCAGGAAAACACTCCATAAAGATAGAAATAAAGAAAAACAATTTTATTATTAAATAAGCATGAAATCAGAATGTGATGCATCATGGGCAATCCAATAATCTCACCATTTTAGGTAGCCAAGCACATTCAAAACATTGCATACATATTCCCAGATTAAACAATAAATAGTCCCCAACTAAGAGGACTTGACAGCACCATTTGTTACACACAGTGCACCTTGGATTCACGTGTAACTGAGGTGGTATTTGTGTTTGCTAATTGCCTCTATCCAAAGGAATAAACTGTCATAGCTCTATACCAGTTACAAAGTTGCAATTAGGATACACACACTTAAATTCCCATGGAAATGGGGAGATAAGGATGCTAAATTCTTTGATGTTTGCATTTCAGACAGATGACACACAGGTCCTTGGAAAAGACATTCCTGGGTTGAAAAGCTGGCATAAAGCTTATTTAGCTTTTAAAAAGATATACTTCTCAAAGAGACAGAGACAGGATTTACAATTACAATTTTTCTAAGAAATGATCTAATAAAAGAAAAGGGTGTGAATCTTTTTCTCTTTTTGCACCAAGGAGAATTAATATATTACTTTTTCTTTTATGATTTATGTTTACCCTTACAACAACTCCAGTCACAGAGCAGTCACTCAACAAACATTAGATCCTTTCTGAATGGCTACATTCAATAATTGACACTTGGTCTTTAATCAGATTCTTTTTATCTTTCTAGGAATGTATGATTGCTTCAAAGGCTTTCAGTTTCTAGTCTATGCTTCCTGGTTTATTTCATTACCACAATGGGCACAAATAATGAAACTCTACCCCAAGAATTTCTCCTACTGGGATTTCCAGGGTCCCATGCCTTTCAGCTCTCTCTCTTCATGTTTTTTCTGTTGATGTACATCCTCACAGTCAGGGGTAACCTTGCTATCTTGATTTTGGTGAGCACATCCCACCAGCTATATACCCCCATGTTCTTCCTTTGTGTAACCTTTCTTTCCTGGATTCTACAGCTGCCGTCACCAAGGCCCTGGCCATCCTACTGGGGAGAAGCCAGACCATATCATTTACTGGCTGCCTGTTGCAGATGTACCGTGTTGTTTCATTAGGCTGCACTGAATACTTCCTCCTGGCAGCCATGCCCTATGACCACTATCTGGCTATCTGCTACCCCCTACACTATGTGACTATCATGAGCAGCCTGCCCTCAGCACAACTGGCTCTGGGTTCCTGGGTCTGGGACTTCATGGCCATTGGAGCACCAACAGCTCTCATCAGTGGCCTCTCTTTTTGTAGGTCACATGCCATCAATCACTTTTTCTGTGATATTGCCCCCTGGATTGCTCTGGCCTGCACCTGCACACAGACAATAGAGATTGTGGCCTTTATGATTGCTTTCCTGGTCATCCTGAGCTCCTGCCTCATCACCCTGGTTTCCTACTTCTATATCATCAGCACCATCCTCAAAATCCCCTCAGCCAGCAGCAGAAGCAAAGTCTTCTCCACATGCTCCTCTCATTTGACTGTGGTGCTCATCTGGTACAGATCCACGATTTTCCTTCATGTCCGTACATCAATCAAAGACTCCTTGGACCTGACTAAAGCTGTCCACATCCTGAACACTGTGGTGACTCCAGTTCTAAACCTTTTTATCTATATGCTCTGCAACAAGGAAGTAAGAGAAACCCTGCTAAAGAAATGGAAGAGATAAGAAACCAGATTTTTGGTTTTCTAAACTGTTTCCACTTGTGTACAGAGGTGCCAAGTAATAATATGAAGAACAAGGGCTAATCTTCCTTAATATGGGGGAAGAAAATAAAAAACCTGAAAAGTAAACAAACAAAAACGTATGGTTTGTTGCCACTATTGTCACATATGATAGGAATGGAAGCTTTTGATATAAGGAAACTGGACATTTTTTTTAAAAAGTGTAGTTTTATTGAATTTGCCATTTATAAAATTAAGTGAACATATGTAGTGAGCATGGTGTTTGCTAAATAAATTCTAAATTCTTATCCTTTTAAGGTTATTTATACACAATTTTGAGGACAATATTTTGGAAATATGGGATTTGAGAAAAAGATTGAATGAATGAAAGTATAAATGAAATCAGAATGTTCAATTATTTCAACATAGTATTTTTTATAAAATTCAGTAAAATAGGTATATATGCGATTAGAAGCTAAAACTTATAATATGTCACATTTGTTTAACAAGGATTGGTAATTAAGGAATCCAAAAAGCTGGAGATGAAAAGCAAAAAGAAGATTAAACAGGATTGATTTTTTGATAATTGGATAAATTTTGATAATTGGATAAAGCAATAGAACCTCTTTGTCTAACAATGAGTTGGTTTTAGCAAAGGAAAATAAAATTTTTCTGTTAGTCTAAGTAAGTCAATAAATTTAGGGCATCAATTTGCTTCAGAGACAAAATAACTTATTGTTAATTATATTAGTTGTTGGATTTCCCTCTAAAGGGATCCATCCCAAGGTACTTTCTTTTCAACCATCAACACATAAAATATTTATTTTTCTCCCTTTATCTCTTTTTCTATGGCTGTAGATAGAACCTGAACTAGGCTGCAGATGTATTCTGTTTGTCCTGTTCCAAATGTACAGGATGATTTCTCCTTTTCAGGAGATCTCTTAGAACTGAGTAGCAGCTACCACCTTAAACCTTGTTTGTAATATTTGAAACATCTCTTGTAATATTTGAAACCCCACTCAAACATGGAATAGGCTAAATATATGAAGGAAATAGAAGAAAATATTTCATTGTCAGAGTCATGAATATAAATATTCAAATGTTATTACTATGTTGATATTTTCTGCCTCTTAAGGTAACATAATAATACAAATTATACTTGCTCTGCTTCTTTAGTTGTTTGCAGAGTACAAGTTTCAAATCCACAAGTAGACATGAAGAATTCCTAAGATTATTTCTTTGGAATTTCTAAAAATCAAAACTAATAATCAAAACCATGTTATTCATCTCAAATAGCATTTATGTCTCAATAGAGGGTCCCCAAATTTCAAAATCATGCCAATGTTCTACATATTTTAAAACATGGAATAAAATCACTAAAGAGGTAAGTGTTTGGAAGCCCTAAAATTGAAAGCAAACTAAAACAAATAAACCTAATTATACTTCATGTGAATTTCATAAACACACTGAATGATGTAAAAAGAAGAAAAGATGAAAGAACCAACCCTGGTAAGTAATGAACATAGTGCTCAACTATATACAGTCAATTTAGAATAGAGTGAAGTACAGGAATATTGCAATCAAATTCTGAACTATTTTCACTATGTTTATTTTTTAATGTTATGGGTGAGGCAATTCTGACAATATTTTGGATGTATTATAGGGATAGAACAAATGAACACTAAATGCTCCAAAAGTCAAAACTATACAAGGAAGTACATCTATGAAGGGCTACTTCCTAACCTTTATCTTCCATCGTGTCCCAAATCCCCACCTACTCTAGGTAATTTATCAAATTGTTTCTGACTTATTCTACTTGTGTTTCCTTTAGTAAACATGAGAAAATATGTTTTCTTTCTGTTGTTTTATATATATATCAGGTCATAGAGGTTTACTTCAAATTTTAAAATATTTTCATAGTATTTCCATTATGCCAATGTGCCATAGTGTACTCAACCATTCTCCTGTGATTCGACATTTAGGTAATTTCCAATATTTAGCAATTATAAATAATGCTGCAATAAATAAACTTGTACATATGGCTGGAGATGTATCTTCAGGGTAGAAGTGGAATTGTTGGGTTGTTGCATATTTACTTTTGTAGATACATCCCCAATTTTCCAAATGGATTTTCACCATTTTACAATCCCATCAGCAGTGAATGAGAAAGCCTGTTTCATCAGAGTCTCATCAAAAGAACTTATTGTCAAGATATAAATTTTTTGTCAATCTCACAGGTGAGAAATATTATCTTAGTATAGTTTTTATTTATGTTTATCCTATTGTGAGTGAAGTGAGCTTTTTCTAAAATTGGAAATGTTGGTTTACAGAAAAATCGTGCATGAAATATGGGGTTCCATTATACCACCCTATTATTAACACCCATCATAGGTGTGGTACATTTGTTACAGTTGATGAAGGCACAATTTTTAATTTTTAAAATTAGATACATTGTGGTCAAGTGAAGCTGCATGTACACCAGAAAAACATATTCCTAAACATAATCCTTTCCTGTGGGTATAAACCCATTGTAAGTAGGACCTCTTGATGAGGTTACTTCCGTTAAGGTGTGTTCAACCTCAATCAGTTTTTGGGTCTTAATCCTATTACCAGATTCCTTTATGAGAGAATGAAATTCAGACAAAGAGAGAGAAAGCCAAAGATGAAGCATCCAGAGCTAAACTCAAGGGAACTCAAAAGAGAATTTAGAGACCAGGAGATGTCAATAGTGCCTTGCCACATGATAACCTAAGGGCCAAGGGTCACTGGCAGCCAACCCCAGAAAGCACAGGATTGAGAGAAAGCATTGCTTTGATGATGCCTTGATTAGGACATTTTTCTGGCCTCAAAACCATGAGCAAATAAATTTCCAATATGTAAACTAAACCATTTCATGGTATTTGTTTTGCCCAACCCAAGAACCTAAAATATACATTGAATTAAATACATATTTAAACGTGTATAAGGACTACTTTTATACCTATTTTTGTGAGTTATGTGCTATATATTTTGCCCATTATTTCATAGGCTTTTAATCTTTATTTAGTTATTTTTAATTTTGGAGAGGATATTACGTGTTTTGGTCCTTTATCTGTGTGTTATATTGCAAGTATTTTAACTCAATTTGTTATTTGTTTTTCACTTTGCTTATGGTGTTTTTCTCCATATGTACACACCATATTATTATTTTATTGCACGTGAATTTTTAGTCTTAGAAGAACTTTCCCTACTCATTATAAAAGAATTTTTAGTCTTAGAAGAACTTTCCCTACTCATTATAAAATAATCCTCCCACTTTTTTTCTTCTAGTGTTTCTATTGTTTCAATTTTTACATTTAGATCTCCGACATATTAATTTGTGGTTTTTGCTTCTTTTTTTCTTGTGGGTGGCATAAGAGCTGGCTCTGATTTTATTTTTGACAAATGACTATAGTTTTTCTAACATCATTCATTTAAAAATTATTTTGCCCCAGTGATTTGCATGACCACCTTTATCATATATTAGATTTCTATTTGTAATTGGATCTATTTCTAGGTTTACTTTCTATTCTTTCTCCCTCCCCTCCCCTCCCTTTCCCTTCCCTTTTCCTCTTAATCACGCACCAATAGTTCACTAGTTTAATATAGCTTTTTCGGTATTTTTAATGTTTAGTACAACAAGTTCTTCCTCTTTACTCTTCCTATTCAGTGTTTTCCTAGTTAATCTTATATGTTTATATATCCATGTGAAATCTAGGATCATTTGTTTAGCAGAAAAGAAAAACGCATTGGAATTTTTATTGGTATTGTATTTAATTTATAAACTAATTTAGAATGAACAACTTGTGTTCTATACCATTTTATCATATGTGAAGATCTGTGTACCCATATGTACAAGTAAGATAAATACAACTAAAATACCCCAAGGATTTCTTGTATTGCTCTTTAATACATAAAATCACCTTCTTCCAACTACCTCCCTGCCATTAACCCCTGAAAACCAAGATATTTTTTCATTTTTAAAAAAATTTTGTAATTTCAAAACTTCTATGTAACTATATTATACAATATATAACCTTTTGAGATCTCCTTTTTAAAATCACCACAATTCCCTTGAGATTCATATTAACTTTTTTTGTTGTTGATATTTTGTCCCTCTTTATTGCTGAATAGCATACAATTTTGTGTAAGTATCACAGTTTGTTTTATCCATTTATTTCCAGTTTATTGCTATTTTGAATAAAACTGCTATGTACATCCACATACAGTTATTTTTCCTTTACATAGCCATCACTTCTCTGGAATAAATGCCAAGAGTGCAATTGTAAGTTATGATAATTGCATGTTTAGTTTTATAAGAAACTGCTGGATTGTTTTCCAGAAGGTCTGTGGCATTTTACATTCCCACTATCAACATATAAGTGTTCCAGTTTTTCCATATCCTTGCCACTGTTTGACATTGTCACACTTTATTTTAAATTTTAGCCATTGTAAAAGATGTTATAATATCCCATTTTGGTTTACATTTGTCTTTCTCTGATAGCTAATGTTGTGGAATATATTTTCATATACTTCTTTGACATTTGTATATATTCTTTAGTGAAATGTCTGTTCATGTTCTTGTTCCCATTTTCCAACTGATTTTTTTTCTCATTTTTTTAATGTTGAATTTTGAGGGTTCATTATATAACATATATACGAATCCTTTATCAGATATATATTTTGCAAATATTTTCTTCCAGTTTGTAGCAGATCTTTTCAACTTATTCACATGGAATTTTGCAGAACAAAATATTTTAATTGTGATAAGGTCAAGTTTAATATATATATTTTTTATTATGTATTGCACTTTTGGTGTCACTTCTGAAAATTCTATGCCTAGTTCTAAATACATAGAAGATATTCTTTTCTAAAAGTTTTTCATAGTTTATATTTTTCATTTAACTCCATGTTACATTTTGAATTAAATTTTGTATAAGAGTATGTTTTATCAGTGTTTATTTTCTTTCCCTATGAATGCCCAAATCTTCAGGATCATTGGTTAAAAAACTTATTTTCCTCCACTATTGTACATTTTCCCAAAATCAGTTGAACATAATTGCAAGCTCTGTCTATTCATACATGAAAACCACAATGTCGTGATTACTGTGACTAAACAGAAAGATTTAATATTGGGTACAGATCATTTCCACATTATTCTTCTTTGTCAATATTGTTTTAGCTATTCTAAAGTATTTTCATTCACAAATAATTTTATAATAAGCTATGCCCATAAATAATTTGCTGGGATTTTCACTGAAATTTTATTGGGCCTATAAATCAATTTGGGGATAGGTGCAACCTTTATTAATTTGAATATTCCAGTCCATGAGCATGGATTGTGTCTCCATTCCTTTCTGTTTAACTTAATTTCTTTTATTAACACTTTGAAATTTTCAGCATACAGACTTTGCATGTCATTTAAATGTATACTTGAACAAATAATTTTCATTGGACTGAATGCAAATGGTATTGCCCTTTTAAGTTTGGCTTCTTCAGATTCCTTGTTAATATATAAAATAGATTTATTTTTGCGTGTTGATCTTGTATTTCATTAACTTTCTGTATTCACTTATTAGTTCCAAGTTTATATGTAGACTCTTTGGGAATTTTACATTAAAAAACGCCATGTCATATGCAAATAGGGGCAATTTTATATCTTCTTTTCCTATATGTATACCTTTTATTTCCTTCATCACACTAGCTAATATTTCCAATATTATCTTCTACAATAATGGTGAAAGTGGGAAACCTTGCCTTGCTCTCTATTATGAGGATGATCATTCAGAATTTCATGTTAAGTATGTTGTCAGCTGTACAATATCATGTACAATATCCCAGTACATTAACATACCATTTTCATATAGAGTGTAGATAGGTGAATTCAACAGTCAATGGGGAGCATTTTTGTAAATATTCTTTAAGTTCTTTAGATAATTTCCCTCTTGCTAAATTGATGAAAAAGTTTAACATGATTAAGTATTGGATTTTGCCAAATGTATTTTTTAAATTATTTTTTTATTTTTAAAGAAGCTTTAGATTACATAAATGCTGCAAAAAATAAGGGTTTCCCATATGCCCCACACCTTCCACCTCACACAAATTCCCACATTAACAATATTCTTCATTAGTGTAGTGCATTTGTTACAATTGATGGACACATATTGAAGCATTGTGATTAATCATGTACTACAGTTTATATTATAGTTTACACTCTGTTCCACAACATTTTGTAAATTATGACAAAATATACAATGGCCTGTATCTGTCACTGCAATGTCATGAAGAACAAGTACAATGCCCCAAAATGCCCCCATATTACACCTATTCTTCCCTCTCCCTCCCCTCAGAACCTCTGGTGGCCACTGACTTTACATCAATCATAAGCATTCTTCCATTGTTAGAATAATAATAAGTCTATACTAGAATAATAATAAATCTACTTTAATCCATTGTTCATTCCCCAATCTTGAGAATTTGGGCATGGTGATGCCCACTCTGCTTCTAATTGAGAGCGGGCTTAGATCCCATGAAGCAGATGGTTTGAATTATTTTGCTTGTGGTTGCAGACACTCTATTCTTTGGGATGGGTGTTGTCCATAATTATCTCCTTCTCAGTTGAACTGGGTGTGTCCAAGGAACTGGAGAATAGGTGTTGCAACGTTGCTGAAATTAAGGGCTCAACTGGTGCATGGATGGACCAAAGATTTAAGTCTCTGGGACATATATTTATCAAGTATAGTGCTAATTATTGGTTCAAATAAAAGAGGCAGAAGAGTCATTTGTAAAGAACCTATAAATGAAACTAACTTTGTTACACTGGGGAGCATAAATTCCCAAGTAAGGCCCAATGACAGGGTGCCGAATTCCTGAGCTGTCTGCCATGCTTATAGTTTCTGGATGTCTCTAGAGTCCTCAGGAGCCCAGCTAATGGAGACACAGTTTACTGTGGCAGTCATTGAAATCCTGCTGAGACTTGCATAAATGTAACCTTTGGAATGACCTCTAGACTCACTTTGAAATTTCTTAGTCAAAAAACTCTTTTGTATTTACCATTTCCCCCTTTTGGACAAGGTCTTTTTCCAGATGCATTGCTAGTTTGTTCTTGGTAATAATACTACCATGCCAGGGAGCCTCATCCCTGAGAGTCATGTCCCATACTGGGGGAAAAGTAGTGCATTTATATGCTGAGTTTGGCTTAGAAAGAGGCCATATTTGAGCAACACGGAGATTTTCAGGAGGTAACTCTTAGGCAGTATATAATACTAGCCAAGTTTTAATTTCACAAGAAAAGATTCATAAGTACAATCATCAATTTCAAGGGCCTTCCATAATGGTCTGTCTTCCTTCATTTGACATTGCCCTTGTACTCAGGGGATTCTTGATGTTCTATTAGAGAATGTAGCAGAACTCCCCAGGATGTGAATTCAATATTCTTCCCATTATTGTGTGGAACTTCACCCACTGAGGCAATGCCCCATGAACACGTGAACATATTCATATGCCTAAGAGGCATACTCCAGGTGAATCCCTTCTCATGTATCCCCCATCACTGACACCCTACACCAGTGATCCCTCCTGCCACTGCTGTGACCCATCTGTGATCCAAAACCTCTCCAAAGTTTTTCTTAATAATTTTATTTGGTTATTTTGTTAGCCAAATGCTTTTTATGCATCAATTGATATGATAATATGCTTTTTTCTTCTTCAACCTTTTAAAAGATAGATTATATAGATTGTTTTCCATATATTGAACCAGCTTTGCATACCTGGAATAAATCCTCCTGATCATTATGTATTTTATACATTGCATTTTTGTATTTTATATATTGTTAGATTATAAGAGTTATTGGTCATAGGACAACATGTACTTTTCTTTACTTTTTTTTTCTTTTCTTATTTTTCTGTCTGGTTAATACTGGCCCTATAAAAAATCTGAATTAGTTCTTGAATGTTTGTTAGAATTCTTCAGTGAAACGTCTGGTCTGATAATTTCTTCATAAGGAGCTTTTTTTAACAATGAGTTATATTTATTTAATGGTTATGGGACTATTCATATTTCCTATTTCATTTTGATTGAGATTTGTAGTTTGTAGTTTTCAATAATTTGGTCCTTTTTCTCCTAAGTTGACCAATATATAAGGATAATTTTTTTAATATTATTTTTTTAATGGCTGCATCATCAGTAGTCATATACCTTATTGGTGGGAATGGGAATTTTAAGCCTACAAAGATGAAGTGGCTTTCCTTATTGTGTGGCTTGTCATGTTATCATCCCTCTTAATGGTGCTTCCTGGTCATGCTGGTGTTTCTGAATGGAGAAAAGAAAAGAGAGTTCCCCCAAAAGACTGTTTCTGTGGTGATGACCCTCTTGCTGGTGCTTTCCAGCAGCCTTGACCATTCTAGTTGGGAAACTGACATCTCAGGCCTAACATTGAAAAAGAATGCTACCCCTGGCTCTTCATTTTAAGTGAGACTTCCTATATATCCCTCATGCTGATGGTGCTGTACTCAACTTGTATGATTTGTAAGATTCTCATTAGATTCTGGAAGGATTAGCCTACCTGGGCTGTGTTCTTTTGATAGGTTGGGGCTCAGAAAATACTAGGTTTAGGTTTTGATTTCCTTCTTCCATTGAATAAGAGGACCAAGAGGTTCTGGAGTTCCAAACCAGTTTGACTTCATACCACTTTTCCTAGTTCTCCTTTGGTTATCTCTTGTGTTATTACCAGGGTTCATAGTTGTACATAGGAGAGGGAACCAGGGAGAAATGGGAAATCACTTTGTCCCTATTCCTGTGAATTCTAAGCTTTTCAAGATGTTTTATATTTTTTTTCATATAGGTATTGGCCATTTCTTGCTGAATCATTCTTTGTTGCTATTTTAAATGGGTTTATACATATATTATATCTTTAGGCTAATATTATTATATGAATGTAACTAATTTTTGCATATTAGTTTTTGCTGCACTGTTGAATGGTTGGCACTTAGCTTGCTGTCTCAAACTGTTGACACCCAGCTCTTAGTCAGAAAGAAGACACCTAAAGTATATTAAGCTATACCAATATAGGTGTCAGTATCACCAGCAAAAGCATGACTTTGATGGAGAAATCTTTACTCACATAGAGAAGAAACAGAGCAAGGTCAGATTCACCAGAGGGTATCTTCTCCCCGTGGCTAGGGGGGCCCAATCTGTGGCTTGCATATGGATATTTGACCTATGCACACTCTTGTTTTGCCATATTGGAAGTCATCATAGTGGAAGGACACTGCTTCCTCCCCATGAGGAACAGATGCCATAAAGTGGATGTACTTTGGCCAGACTGTCCCTAGTTAATGTTTACATATATATGGGACAGTAGGGGAAAAAATGTACTGGGACATCCCTATCTGCTAAGCTTTATGTTTTATCTCTAGATAATCCCAAGAAGGGAATCAGCTCACATTCACCAACTACCTGAGGCCTGAGGCTAACACAGGGTTTATTTGTGGGTCACAGGGAATGGCAGCAGGCTGCACTGACTCCACAGTTTTATATCCTGCTGCCTTGTTGAGTTCTTTAATTGTGTGGATTAGTATTCTCATTGATTCTCTATGGTTTTTCATGTACAATGTCATGGCATTTTCATTTAGAGTGCAAGTAGGAAAGCTCAACAACCAATGGGGTCTGGATGTTTTAAGGAGTCACATATTGTTCACATCTCCTTTCCTGTATGTTTCCTCCAGTTATTTTTGTGGTGTTTTAAAAGCCTACATGTGGAGACTGAGCACATGGTCTATACAAATACAACCAGAAGTAAAAAATACCCCTTCCAATTCATCACTCTTCTCCTCCATTTTCCATCAAGCCTTAGCTAATGTGATAGGTGGGTTATAAAGGAGCCAGAGTTGCAATTTGCAGAATGGACTTTGATGCAGTGTCTCCTGCTTGTCCAAAGGATTTGAGAAAAACCTGGAGGACCTGGTGTTAAACAACTGCAGGAGGACCAGAGAAACTGTGAATGGTTGAGAGATTACTCTATTATGCTGTTTCTATTTGGGTGGATAAGATCATTTCTCTTTATCCTCTTCTGAGGCCTGATATTTAAGTTGATTGTGAGAGAGAAGCTTGAATGCGATGCTTAATTTCATTCCCATATACCCTCCCTTAAAAGTTGTGTATCTTTGGTTCTCCAGAGAAGCCCTAAGAATGGGTGAAGAAATTCTGTACAAAGGAGACTTTGGATTTGGGGCTGTGCTGGAGACTGAACTGTACAGCCCCTTTGTAAGGTCATGGTGGATTCCTCCTTCCCTTGAAGAGGGGAGAATAGACCTGCTTTCCTAGGGCTTATGCATCCATACCACGGCTGCTGTTGTCACCAAATTCCCCATCTTACAAATTCTGAGATACCTCTTCCAGAGATCTTTTCAGCAGACCTCAAGCAGCAAACTATTCCCTGGCTTTCCTTGGAAAGATTGTGGAATCGATTGTATTCACCAGTTATCTTGCATGCTCATCTGTCTTGCACTGGAAGTTGTGTTCTTTGCCCATTTTTTCTAGGAGGTGTTTTCCCTGGTTCAACCAAAAGTCCCAGGCTTGGGGGGACCTTCATGTGTTAATGTGGTATGTGTGAATATGTGAATATTTTCATGCATTCCCTCCTCCTTTTTTGCCACAAGGATAATTGAATTTTTGGTATTTTCTTACAAAAAAATGACATGTTTCCTTTTCCCAGAATGGGAGGAGAAACTGTCATTCTAAACCAAAAGAAGGCATTTCTAGCCTGGGGTTAATGTCATGAGATAGCATGGCCAGAGAGTGTACTGGGTGAGAAGTAGGACACCACTGGAGCCAAATTCCCAAATTGAATAGGAGCTTTTACAGGGGAAGATGGTTCAGAAGTCAGCATTGAGAAACACAAGCTTCTTAATTTGCTTCCTTAGCCTACCATTCCTTTTGCAGAGAGTGGTGCATATTATAGGCAGTCTAAACAGTGTTTATGGTAGGGCTTCACGGTTCTTGGAAGGAGTTGAAGATGAGCTGGTTTAACATTAATGTATAAGAGGATATTAAAACAATTAACACAATTAGTAGTGATAACAATGACAAAGACAACATAATCAAAGTAAAAAGGACAAAAGTCATAAGAAAGTATGAACAATGTATGTGACAAGGTGTTTGTACTCAGAGTATGCATTTTAAAACACCAATACTTTCAATAAGAAAAGGTGAACAACTGGATAGGAAAATTGACACTAGATGCCAAGAAGCATTTCACTGAAGAGGAATAGTAAATGATGAGCATGCCAAAAGCATCTAGAGTCACTGGAGATCAAGGTACTGAAAATGTGAACCACAAGGAGGAATTACAGTATTCCCCACACATTGAACTGGCATCTATTAAAATGTCTAACACTACTAGATTCAGTTAAATTTGAGAGTATAATTTTGGGGGATAATTCAGCTGTAGTTTCAATACCCTATGATGCAGATTCAAATTTTCAGTTTAATATGAGGAATGCTCTAGCACATACAATTTATTTTAGAGCTCTGGATTCTAACAGATTAAAATAACATGAGTGAACCTAAATGAACCTCATAAACATGAATTTGAGTATTAAAATCAAGATGTAAAACAATATTCCACTGCAATATCATTCATAAGAAATCCTAAAATATGAACACTAAGCAATATACTCTTTTGATACAACATGTTTGTGGAATATGTATTAAAATTCAAGTTCATTGTTAAGAAGCATATTTTTTCTTAACAATAGGGTCAGTAAGGAGATGGATACAATCAGAGAGTTTTCATGTAATAATATTGTATTTTTTTAGCTGGATAGGAATGCTTGGATATTTAAAAAAATATTTTTATTCATAATTTTTATAGATATGTACTTTTTATGCATTTGAAATATTTAACAATAAATCAACTAAAATAGAATGTAAGATGTTAATATTAGAGACAATTATTCTAAATTAGTTTATATTTATGTAAAATAAAGACATATTTGAAGAATTTTGTAGTAAAGGTAAGCAGAGAAATGGTTTGATATGTTGGTATTTCCCATGTCCCCTCACTACAACAGACCTCTCTTCACCCTTCTGGTTTAGTTTTCTTGGCTGCCCAAGCAAATACTCTAAAATGGTTTAGAGTAAACAATGGGAGTTTATTACCTCATGTTTTTGAGGCTAAAAGAAAGACCGAATCAGGACGTCATCAAGGCTGTTTTTCTTCCTGAAGACTAGTGTTGGGTGGTTGGCTGCCAGTGGTCCTTGTTCCTTGGCTTCTCTGTTTCATGGCAATGCATATGACAGCCTCTCCATTCTCTTCTGGGTTCCATTGAATTTCAGCTTCCAACTGTTTCCAGTGGTTTTCTGTCTGTGTCTAAAATTCTGCTTATAAAGGATGCCAGTAAAAGAATTGCTCATATGACTGAGGTGGGCTAGATCATAACTGAAGTAATCTTATCAAAAGGTCCTATTTACAATGTGTTCACACTCACAGGAATGGATTTAGTTCAAGTTCATATTTTTCTGGGGGTGCCTACAGTTTCAAACTATCTCATTCCCTTATTCATCTCTGTACTCTGAGGGGTTTAAGAATGTGGGGTACAGCAGCTATGCCCTTTTGGTAATTTTCTTCTATTTTTATTTGGACAAAGTGATACAGAAGTGGCAGAATATAGGAGTGAAGGAAGATTGAGATCAGGGCTCTTCCTCCCTTCTTTATAAACACTTCTCCAGAAGCCACTCTGCTCCAACAAAATTACAATTCTTCATTTAGGCATCCCCTCCCATTTATCATTGGGATACAGGAAATTATTATTTTTATTGCTTACAATTCCACATTGTTGCTAGTCTCTGGCTGTCTGGACATTGCAGGTTATTTCCATTAAGTCTAATCACATCCCTGTAATTAATCTATTCAGTAGCAAACCTTCATTTGAACAATTTCAGTTAAATTCTTAGAGGTAAATACAGTAACTACATGAGAATTTGGATCAAGATAGAGACCCCTCCAAAAGAAAAGATATAATAAAGTAACCATATGATCATAGGAAGGATCCAGTAGAAACTGATGTAGGTTTCAGAAAGGACCATTGCAGAAGTGATGAGACCAGATGTATCTCTTGGTAGGGATGATGTAGCTGAGGTGTTTATTCCTAGAAACATGGTGTCCGTATTTCTAATTTAAGTCTTTTGAAAACATCAAGGCTTATATCTCAAGGGATAACAAATGACAGTTTAACAAAAGGTTTGAGAAAAGTGTCTCTAGTGAAACGGGGTTCTCAATTAATCAGGTTTAATTTCCTTCACTTAATACCAACCATGTTTTAGGTTTCATTAATTTTCAGACCTCATTTCCTCAGTTCTACATTTGTTTGAGATTATTCAACCTGATTTAACAAAACCTGACTACACTGGCTTAATAAATGAGGCAATGTTTTTTCATCTAACACCAAAAAAACTAGTATTAGACCCCATGGGCTTATTGCTAATTCTACATTTTCCCACTTTACAGAAAGATAATGGTGATTGGCCAAAGGTCAAAAGAACAAACATGTCACAATGAAGGTGACAGTAGCATTAACTTCCAACCAGAGTCTACTCCTCTTGCAATTTAATAAGATATTCCTAGAATCAAAGATACTTCTGATTTCCCATGTACCTCTTTTGCTTGATATGTCCACATGGCCATTTCCTGACTAATGGGTTTAAACAAATTAACCTTTATGAAGATCTTAAATAGAGGAAGTATGGCATTCTTTTATTTTTCTTTGCCACTGATTGAAAAATAGACTTATAGACTGGAACAGGGCAGCCTATTACTGGCAATGAGGTAAACTTAGGGAAGGGGCTTATGCATGTGTTGGACAATAATATAGAAGAAATTAATTTTCTAATACCGTGGGCCAATAAAATAACCCAGGATTCACTGAATCTGAGAAATATTTTTACTTCTAAGACATCATCATTTTATTTTCTATTACTCTAGTACATACCTAGCTTTTACAATAATGTATCCTTTTACATTAAAATGGAGGAGAATTCCCAGAAGCTATGCACCATAGAAGTATGTCATATGACCACTACCCCCACTGAGATCCTGAGGAATAAATTATTTTCAGACCAGAGATATTGAAGTCCTGAAGAAATCAAGAATCTAACAATAAGGTGAATCAATACTGAGTGGGCTAAGGGGAATGACATTATAGGAATTTATGAAAATCCCATGGTATGGCACCATGTAGCAGTTTTGTATTGTTTATAAATTACAAAAAAAAAATATTGGATTTTGATTGTATTAAATTGAGAGGTTTCACCTTTACTTGATTAAATTTTGATTAGGGCTTTGATCCAGCCACATGAGTAGGATGTTGAGACCACATCCCCTTGGTAGGCAGGGAATCACAGAAAAAATGACATGACAGAGGAAAGTTTGAGTTTTGATGCTGGAGTGCCAGGAAGTAAACATCGAGGAGAAGAACACAGAGGAATAGAAATGGCTCCATAGACACATCTGAGGCCCCAGGAAGAGAGAAAGCCTGATAGTCTAAAGCTGACCTTGTGGAGAGAATAGAGCAAATGAGCCTGGAAATAATCAAGCCCCAGGGAGAGAGACAAAGTCTTAAGCCAACCTACAGCTGAGATTGGACGAAGCTGAGAGCCTTAAGAGGAAGAAGGAAAGCTGAACTCTTGCAGAGATTGCCCACCATCTTGCTCCAACACATGACCAATGACTTCGGGTGAGAAAATACCTCTTATGGTACCTTGATTTGGATTCTTTAGGTCCTTGTGACTGTAAGCTTCTACCCCAAATAAATATCCTTTAAAAAAGCCAGCAGAGTTCTGGTTCTTTGCATCATCACCCCTTTGGCTGACTATTACACAGCAGATGTGGCTCAAACATTTGTGTGCCTGCCTCCCAAATGGGAGGTCCTGGGTTTGGTTCCCAGTTCCTCTTAAAGAAGATGAGTAAGACAATGAGCTGACATAATGGGCTAGTGTAGCAAGATTATTCAATGAAGAGACACAACACAAGACAAAACAAGAGACACAACAAGGAGGAAGCAGATGTGGCTCAAATGATTGGGCACCTCTCTCCCAAATGGGAAGTCCTGGGTTAGGTTCCTAGTGTCTCCTAAAAGAACGTGAGCAGATACACAGAGTATACAATGAACAGACACAGAGAGCAGACAGAGAGCACTAACAACAATAAGGGGGGAGAAATAAATAAATCTTTAAAAAAGAAACCCCATGGTAATCTATACACTTTATTTTGAATTGATATATGTAGTCCCTTTCAAGTCAGACAAAATCCAATTTTTCCATTAATATTATATTGGAGTCCATTGTAATGTACAAAGACAAAGAGGACAAACAGGAAATAAGGGAAATGCTTGGTAAGGAAGACAATAAAATACTTGTTTTTACATTTGTCATGGAGAATCCAATAAGAGACACAAGAAAACTAATCAAAACTAATCAGATATTTTATTTAATTTACTGAGTGTATGAAAATTTTTAAAGATCAAATGTTCTTATATAGTAATCATAACATTAAACATTTAAGAAATATTAATAAACACACAATGTGTAAAATATGTAAATATAAATATAACATAAATGATGCAAGAACTCTATATAATAGCTTACAAATGTTTAATGAATATGTAAGATGAAAATAAATGAGGGACAGTCAATTCTCATTATTTGTGGTTATTATGTTCCATATAATAATATTATGTTCCATGGACACTGAATTAGTGAATATTGGACCATTGCTCCTAGGGTAAATTCAGTGTACGATTGCTGTGAGCTTTTATTCACAACATTTTAGTCAACAGATCAATTCAAAAACTTTTTTTTATGTGTTTCTGCTTAAAGAAACTGTATTTATATATACACATATATATTAATATTGAATTCATTACCAGCAGCACTATAAAAAAAGCTTACTTAATATTGACTTTGAATATAAAGAACTGTAAGATAAGCTTGTTATATATATCCTGAATATTCTTTTCCAGTATATAAACATTTTAATGAATTTTTTTTGGTATTATACTTTATCAATGGCATTTGTATGTTTTTAGTCATATTTTATTTTCCTTTTTTTGCTGACAGACTGGAATGTAAATCTCTAGATTGATGTGATAAATGAAAAGCGATTCTGGTAAATCCTATGGTTCTATTTCTTTTATCTTGTGTTTTTATTTTCCACCCTCCTCAAACAAATATCATGAAAGAGAT
Source organism: Tolypeutes matacus (assembly GCA_026826555.1). NCBI lineage: Eukaryota > Metazoa > Chordata > Mammalia > Cingulata > Chlamyphoridae > Tolypeutes > Tolypeutes matacus. Next base: position 1,746,969 of record JAKSZT010014601.1, on the reverse strand, counting down.
TGACTTAAACAATGGGAATTTATTAACTTACAGTTTTGATGCTAAAAGAAAGTTCAAATCAAAGTTTTAATCATGGAAATGCTTTCTCCCTTAAGACTGGAAGTCTGGGACTGGTTGCCAGCTATCCTTGGTCCTTAGTTTGTCATATGGCAAAGCACATGGAAGCATCTTCTGGTCTCACCTTCTTTTCTGGGTTCTGCTTATGTTGTAAGTTGTTGGCTGTTGTCTATGTGGCTTTTTCTCTATAACTGTCTGTATTTCATTCTTCTTATAAAGGACTCTTGTAACAGGAGTAAGTCCCATCTTGATTGAGGTGGGCTACACCTTAGCTGAAGTAATCTCATCAAAAGTTTTAACTTTAGGAACATGTGATTTGGAACCTATAGTTCCAAATCACCACACTCCACACTCTGGATCCCAAACAGACTTGTTTTTTCTACATGCAAAATATGTGCATTCTATCACAACATTCCAAAAGCCTTAAGTCCTTTTAGATGTAATGATAAGTACAAAGTCTCATCAAAATTGGCTATCGGTATATTTTATCCCAGGGCACAATTCCACTCTGTGAAACTTAGAGAACAAGTTTTCTGCTTCCAATATACAAAGGTCAGACAAGCATAGGTTAAACATTCCATCCCCATAAGGATATATCAAAGGAAAACAGGGGTCACAGGTCCCAAACAATTCTGAAATCCAGGAAGACATACTCCATTAAGAAGTCAAGATGTGAGAATAATCTATAGATAGATGAACTGTCCTTCAGGGATGATGGAGTGACAAGTCCACCCTTTTAAGTGCTTTGCTGAAGATTTGTTCCTTGAAATCTGGAGTAAAGGCTCCATCCACTCCAAGTTCTGGGGAGCAGCATTTTCCCTGAACAAGGATCAGTAGGCCCACCCACTCAAAGTTCAAGGACACTTTCCACACACGTGGACACTCTCTTAGCAAAAGCATACCTCTTCAGTGCAGACCACAGCTACCATGGTTCTGCCCTTGTAGTCATACTTCCTTCAATTTGTCCCTTTTCTGTCCCTTTTTTTCAGGCTGGCAATGGTTACTTTCATACAAATTATACGACCCCCCCCAAAAAAAAAAACCTTTTTCATTTTCAGAAGTAGTTCACAAGGATCTAAACCATCAGACAATAGGACATTCCATAGATCTTTTCTGCATAACTTTATTTCCAATCTTAACTACCCCTGAAATATCTGACTGGTTCCATGTTCAGCTAAACCCTAACATGGAACACTATTATCTAAATAGTCACTTTCTGAAAGCTCAGAATATTCCAAATCTTCAATATCTGGTTTCTTGTTACCCAGGCATTGAGTTCTCATCTTATCCCTTTCCACTGTCATTTTAGCATAGCCTGCAAGAATAAATCAGGTTGTACTTTCAATACTTAGCTTGGAAATCTGTTTAGCTAAGTATCCAAGTTCATTATTTCTAAAGTCTTCCTTCCACTTGACATCAGAACTCAGTTTTCACTAAATTCTCAGCTACTTTAAAAGAAGGATTGCTTTTCCTTCAATTTCCAAAAACACATTCATCATTTTCTCATAAGACCTTGTTAGAAGTAAGTTTACATCCTTATTTCTACCACCAGTCTCTTCAAAGCAATCTAGAACTTTTCTGTCAAGTACCTCACAAGTCTTCCAGTCTCTAACCATTACCCAATTCAAAAGCCATTTCCACATTTTTGGCATTTGAAAAACAGCAACCCACCCCCCATTTCCTAAATATGGTTTAGTTTCATATGCTTTGTAAGCACATGACATATAATGGGCCAGGCTAAAGAATGGGAATTTATTTGCTTGCATTTTTTT
>JAKSZT010014601.1:1709334-1730140 GCA_026826555.1 Tolypeutes matacus | reverse complement strand
TACAATTCTATATCCACTGAAATTATCTTTCCAGTGTGAAATAGAAATAAAATATTTCTCAAATGAACAAAATCTGAGGTAATTCTTCAACAGCAGATATGCCATGTGGGAAATATTAACAGAAGTTTTTCAGACAGTAGGAAAATTTTACAGATCAGAAACATGGATCTACATGACGAAAGGAAGACGATCAGAGAATGAATAAATGAAGGTGTAATTAAGTTCTTTATTTTTCTTATTCTTTCTTTTTATTATTTTTTTAAATGTTACACAAAAAATATAGGGACTCCCACAGGCCCCCACCACCCACACCTCCCACAACTTCCCACATAAGCATCCTTCATTAATGTGGCACATTAATTGCAATCGATAAACACATGCTGGGGTTTTGCCATTAGCATGGACCATGGTTCACATAGTTCACATTGTAGACCACACTCTCTCCCATACAGTTGTGCATGTTATATGATGACAGAAAATGGCCTATATCTGACATTGCAATGTCACTCAGGACAAAAAAACCCTGTATTACAACTTCTTTTCCCTCTCCCTGCCCACAGAACCTACAGTGGCCACTGGCTCCACATCAATGTTGTAATTTCTTCCATTGCTTGAATCACAATATATCTATAGCAGAATACCAGTAAGTTAACTCTAGTCCATAGCACTTCTCCCCATCTTGAGGAGTCTGGGATGGTGACGTCCACTCCACCTCCAATTGAGAGGGGGTTTATATCCCATGGGGAACATGGATGGGATTATTCTGCCTGCAGGTGCAGACTCTCTCCATTCCCTGGGATGGCCATTTTCCATCATCATCTCCCTGCCAGTTTTTGTGGGTGAGTCCAATGAGCTGTAGAGTAGGAGTTGCTGCCCCACCACAGTTCCAGGCCCTTGGCAAATTTGATGATATTTACCATGTCCTGTATCCATCAATGTATGGTAATGAAGAACATTTCCAATGACCACCAAATACCCCCATTTGATCTATTCTATTATTCCCACTACATCCCCTCAGGGCCCACGACGACCCCCTGGCTTGATTTGTTGAATGACATGATTCATAGTTACTTGCAACAAGAGGTCTTGACACACTGGTTTGTCCTCTCCTATTAAGAACCACACGTCCTGTTGAGAGACTCCCACCTATTTCTGAATAAACCGGTCTTCCCAAAGATGGGAGTCCAAAACATTCCTGCTCATTATGTGGGTCTCCATCCACTGATACAACACATTATGACACAATGGACACTCACACACTCCTTAGAAGCATGCTCAAGATGCACCCTGTCCCAAATGCCCTCCCAACAAACACCTTAAGCCAGTGACCCTTCCTTGTCATAGTGCTATAAGAGCATTCCCAACTCTGTATTTTCAACCTCATACCCACAAATCCCCAGTGTTCACCTGGTCCCTCTCCCAACCCTCCAACAAAGCATCCTGGAACTCTAACCCACCCTTCCCAATCTACCCACCTGTCAACCCTGTACCACCCAACCCAATAATATCACTATCCTCCTGTCCTATCCATTCAATATGCAACCACACTATATTAATTTACCATAGATTATGTCTGTATGGGTGATGGCTCACAACCTTCTCTTCTCTTTCTATTTCTTATAAACTTGTCTTACAGACAATAACTCTCAAAGACTGCTCAATTTCCTTAATTTATATCAGTGAGGTCGTGTACTGTTCATCCTTCAATGCCTGGCTTCCTTCACTCAACAAGGTTTTCAAGATTCATCCAAGTTATCCCATGTGTTAGCTCTTTATTCCTTCTTACAGCTGAGTAATATTTCATTGTATGTATGTACCACATTTTGTTTATCCATTCATCTGTTGATGGGCACCTGGATTGATTCCAACTTTTGGCAATAGTGAGCAATTCCACTATGAACAATGGTGTGCATATATCTGTTTGTGTCTGCTTTCCGTTCTTCTGCAGTGGAATCGCTGGATCATATGGAAATTCTATAGTTAGTTTTTTGAGGAGCTGCCAAACTGTCCTCCATAGTAGTTGGATCATTCTACAACCCCACCACCAGTGGATAAGGGTTACCACTCTTCCACATCCTCTCCAACACTCGTAGTGTGCTGTTTTTTTAATAGCCACCATTCTGATGGGTGTAAGATGATATCTCATTGTAGTTCCAATATGCATTTCTCTAATAGCTAGCGATGTCGAACATCTTTTCATGTGCTTTTTAGCCATTTGTATTTTTTCCTTGAAGGAGTGTCGTTTCAGGTCACTTGCCCATTTTTTTAAACGGGTTGTTTGTCTTTTTATTTTTGAGGTGTAGGATTTTTTTTTTTTTTTTATATCCAGGATATTAGGCTCCTATCAGATATGTGGTTGCCAAATATTTTCTCCCATTGGGTAGGCTGCCTTTTTACTTTATTGATAATGTTCTTTGAGGTGCAGAAGTTTTTAATTTTGAGGAGATCCCATTTATCTATTTTTTCCTTTTCTGCTCATGCTTTGGTTCTGAAGTTCATGAAACCATTTCCTATTACACAGTCCTGTATATGCTTCCCTACACTATCTTCCAAGGTCTTTATAGTCTTGGCTCCTATATTTAGATCTTTTTTCCCATCTTCAGTTGATTTTTGTGTAAGGTATGAGATGGTGTGTTTCTCTCATTCTGGTAGATATGGAAACCCAGTTCTCCAAGTGCCATTTGTTGAAAAGGAAATGCTATCCCAACTGAGTGGGCTTGGTAACCTTGTCAAATATCAGATGACTGTATATGCAAGGATCTTTATTGGAACTCTCAGTTTTGTTCCATTGGTCTGTATGTGTATCCTTGTGCCAATACCATGCAGTTTTGACCACTGTAGCTTTGAAGTATGTTTTAAACTCATGTAGTGTGATACCTCCAACTTCATTTTTCTTTTTCATTATGTCTTTGGTGATTCGGGGCCTCTTACCATTCCAAATAAATTTTGTAGTTTTCTTTTCCAATTCATTAAAAAATTCAGTGTTGATTTTTATCGGGATTGCATTAAATCTGTAGATTAGTTTGGGTAGGATAGATTCCTTTTTGATGTTTAGTCTTCCTATCCATAAAGAGGGAATATTCTTCCATTTATTTAAGTTTTCTTTGATTTCCTTTAAAAGTGTTTTGTAGTTTACTGTATATAAGCCCTTTACATCTTTAGTTAAATTGATTCCTAGGAATTTGATTCTTTTAGTTACTATGGTAAATTGTATAATTTTTCTTGATTTCATCCTCAGTTTGCTCATTATTGGTGTACAGAAAGGCTACTGAATTTTGAGCATTGATCTAATAGGCTGTGACTTTACTGAACTTTATAAGTTCTAGAAGCTTTGTTGTAGATGTCTCAGGGCTTTTTATGTATAGGATCATGTCTTCTGCAAATATTGAAATTTTTAATTCTTCCTCTACAATTTGGATGCCTTTTATATCTTTTTCTTGCCTCAGTGCTTGAGCAAATTCGTCTAAGACAATGTAAAATAGGAGTGGTTATAATGGGCATCCTTGTCTTTTTCCCGATCTTAGAGGGAAAGCTTTTAAGATTTCAACATTGAATATGATGTTAGCTGTGGGTTTTTCATAAATACCCTTTATCATGTTCAGAAAGTTTCCTTCTGTTCCTATCATTTGCAGTGTTTCTGTCAGGAAAGGGTCCTGTAATTTGTTGAATGCTTTTCTGGATCTATAGAGATGATCTTGTGCTTTTTTTTTCTTTCAGTCAGTTTATATGGTGTATTACAATGATTGCTTTCCATATGTCGAAACAACCTTTCATACCCAGGATGAAACCCACTTGGTCATGGTTTATAATTCATTTGCTGTGTTGTTGAATATGATTAGTGAGTATTTTGTTGAGGATTTTAGCATCTAAGTTCATTTGAGAAACTGGTCTGTAATTTTCCTTTCTTGTGGCATCTTTATTTGGCTTTGGTATTAGGGTAATGTTGGCATAATAGAATGAGTTAGGCAATGTTCCTTCTACTTCTATTTTTTGGAAAAGCTTAAGCAGGATTTGTGTTAGCTCTTTTCAGAATGTTTGGTAGAATTCACCTGTGAAGCCATCTGATTCTGGGCTCTTTTTAGTTGTGAGGTTTTTGATGAGTGAGTCTATCCCTTTACTTGTAATTGGACTGTTGAGTTCAACAATTTCTTTCATAAATGTAGGTTGCTTGTGAGTTTTTAGGAATTTGCCCATTTCCCCTAGACTATTATTCTTGTTGGCATATAATTTTTGGAATTATCCTCTTATGATACTCTTTATTTTTGTGGGGCCAGTGGTGATATCCCCTTACTCATTTCTTATTTTGTGTATTTGCATCTGCTCTCTCTTTTTCTTTGTTAGTCTTGCTAAAGGTTGGTCAATTTTATTGATCTTCTCAAAGAACCAGCTTTTGGTTTTGTTTATTTTTTCTAGTTCTTTCTTATTTTCTATTTAGATTAGTTCTCATCTAATCTTAATATTTCCTTCTTTCAACTTCCTAATGGGTTATTTTATTGTTGTTTTTACAATTCCTCCAGGTGTGCAGTTGTCTTCAATTTTAGCTCCTTCTTCTTTTTAATATATGTATTTATGGCTATGAATTTCCCTCCCAGTACAGTTTTTGGTGCATCCCATAGATTTTGATATGTTGTGCTGTAATTTTCATTCATTTCAAGGTAGTTACTGATTTCTTTTGAGATTCCCTCCTTGACCCACTGTTTGTCTAAAAGTGTGTTGCTTAACTTGCATATCTTTGTGCCTAATCTGGTTCTCTGTCCCTTAGTGATTTCCAATTTCATTCCGTTGTGGTCAGAGAAATTACATTGTGTCATCTCAATCTTTCTGAAGTCATTGAGAGTTGTTCTGTGGCATAGCATGTGGTTTATCTTGGAGTAGATCCATATGCACTTGAGAAGAATGTATATCCTGCTTTATTTGGGTGTAGTATTCAGTAGATATCTATTAGGTCCAGATCCTCTAATGTATTATTTGGAGTCTTTGTTTCTTTATTGATTCTCTGTCTAGGTGTTCTGTCTAATGGTGATAATGGTGTATTAATGTTCCCTACTATATTTGTAGAGGTATTTATGTCTTCACTTAGTCTTTCCTGTATTTGCCTCATGTATTTTGCAGCACCCTTTTTAGGTGCATAAATGTTTATGATTGTTCTTTTTTCTTGAAAGATTACCCCTTTTACTAATATATAGTGTCCATCATTGTTTCTTACAATGGTTTTGCATTTAAAGTCTAATTTTTCCAACATTTTTTGGTTATTATTTGCTTATAAGATTGTTTTCCAGCCATTCACTTTTCAGCCTCCTTGTGTCCCTGGGACTAAGTTGGGATTCTTGTAGACAAAATATAGATGGTTCATATTTCCTTATCCATTCTGCCAATCTGTGTCTCTTGACTGGTGAGTTTAATCCATTAACATTCAGTGTTATTACTCTCAAGGAATTACTCATATTAGCCATATTTTCTTTGGGTTTATGTATGTCATATGTTGTTTTTATTTCTCTTCTTGACTTTTTGGTTGTCAAGAACTTTCCTCCAACTCTCTCTCTCCTCTTTTTGCCTTTCAACCTATAGAATTTCCTTTAGCTTTCCTTGAGGGGCAGGTTTCTTATTGGCATACTGTTTTAATTTCTGTTTTTCTGTTAATATTTTGAACTTTCCACCATTTTGGAAAGACAGCTTTGCTGGATAGAGAATTCATGATTGGAAGTTTCTTTTTTTTAGTACCTTGACAATGTCATACCACTCTCTTCCTTCCTTCATGGTTTCAGATGAGAAATCAGCACTTAATCTTATTGAGCTTGCCATGTATGTGATGGTTCCCTTTTCTCTTGCTGCCTTGAGTATTTTCTCTTTGTCTTTACCATTGGACATTTTGAAAAGTATTTTTCATGGTATAGGTCTGTTAGAATTTATATTGTTTAGGTTGCGGTGTGCTTCTTGGACATGTACATCCATTTCCCTCAATAGGGTTGTGACGTTTTCAGCCATTATTTCCTTCAACACTCCTTTGGTTCCATTTCCCTTTTCTTCTCCCTCTGGGATGCCTATAATGCATGGGTTTTTGCATTTTGTGTTTTCATTTAAATCCCTAAGTCCCTGCTGGGTTTTTTTCTATCTGTTCTATTATCTGTTTGATTTCAGATGTACTGTCTTTCACATCACTAATTCTTTCTTCTGCCTGTTCTAATCTATTCTAATCAGTTTCTTTTCGATTTCTAATCAGTTTCTTTTTGGTTTCTTGGATTGTGCCATTCATCACCATCATATGTGTTATCTTTTTATGTATGTTTACAATTTTTTTAGTGTGTTCTTTCAATGTCTTCTTAACATCCTTAATCTCTTCCTTCACTTCATTAAGTTGGTCCATGATATTTGTTTGGACAGCTCTGTTTCATTGCTTGATGTTCTGCATCTCTTCCTTTTTTAAAATTCATTCATTGGACTTGTCCCTGTCTTCCTTTTTCTTAGTGTGGTTTGTAATGTTTTTTGCCATCTAGTCATCATTTATCTTGATGGGTTTATTCTGTTGATTAGCTTCTTTCTCTGCTCTAGAGTTTTGTTTAGCTGATGGTTGTGTATGTATGTTAAGTTTTCCCTTTGACACTTTGTTCTTCTTGTCCTATTTCCTTGCTGTTTTCTATGTTCCCTTGGAGGAAAAAGATTAGGGACAGAGCAATCAAAAGAGGTAAGAAAAGAAAAAGGATAATAATAATAATAATAATAATAATAATACAAGTTAGAAGAGGGGCCATATAAGACTTTGTAAAATGAATGTTTAACTCATGCAAGCAGTTTAGAGTAATAGGAATAAAAATGTGGGCTACCTACATTGAAATGGGAACCAAATAGAGAAAAATATATAGAAAGATTTAAAAGATCAGATTGAAGAGGAGAAAGAGAAAAGAAAGGTCAGAAAGAAAAAATTTAATAAGAAAATAAAATTTTAAAAAAGAAATCAACATAGACAAGATAGAAATTGACACTAGTAAATTTGAGGACTAATAAAAAAAAATGGAATGTAAGAACCACCACAGAAAGCAGAAGATAGAAAGATGATGGAAAGAAAAGAGATAGCATTTGTAGACAAAATCAGTAAACACAGAAAAGGTGAAATTAAGGAAGAAGAAGCTAAGCAAAGAAGAAACAAGCTAACAGCAAGTATTTTTAAAAAGCTGGGGGTGGGAGGGAGGAAAGAGGAAAGAAAAACAAGAAATAAAACAAAACAAACAAAACAAAAAACAAACATACAACAACAAAAAAATCCCAAACAGACACACTAGCAATCAGTTACAAAAGATAAGGAAGAACAGCATTCCTTTTTGGGCCCTTGTGGAGCCTCTCAGGCTGCCTGTGTTCATCAATCAATTACGCTGTAGGCTTCTATATACAGGTTTTGAGGTGGGTTTTAGTGAGCAAACTAAGTTAAAAATTTTTTTAAGTAACATTTTTATTTTTTTGGAGAAATAAGGGACCCAAAAGAAGTTAGTACAAAAATAATGTCTATGTTCTCCCTGTCGTACAGTGTCAGCTGGATGTTAGATATCCTGGTGTATGACTACTCTTAGAGGAGCCAGGAACCCAACTAGGGACCTCATATATTCAAAGCAGAAATTCCTCCACTGAGCTACCTTTCTAATTGGGTCTCTTGGCTCTTCTGAAATCTATTCTGTCACTTTCCCCTGGGCAGGTCTTACTCTCCTAGGGCAGCAGAATTCAGGATGCTGTATGAGCAGATCCCACATCCCCTCTCCTGGTCAGGTTGATTTCCCTTTTGATATTCAAATGGGACCCTGATGACTGAGTACACCACACCAAAATGATTTCAGCTTCTTCTTGACTAACCACTTCTCTCTGGGGACCCTAAATAGGCTCTTGAAAACTTTTTAAGTGCTTCCCACTGCCTGACACCCTTAGGGGAGTTGAAATTCTGATAGTCCTCAGTATGGAATTATTAAATTGGCTGACTCCGCTCTCTCTCAGGCCAAGCCTCATATTGCAGGGCAATTAGGTAAATCAGGCTACTTCACCAGATTAGCCTCTCCCCTCTCCCTGGTGCCACTTCAAGCCATCTGGTGTGCTCCCCCAAATCCAAAGCTTGTCCAGGAAACCAAACCCACAGAAATGAAACCCCTCTCTGCCCCTTTGCAGAACCTTCCCACTCTCAGATAATGCTCCCTCTTCCTGGGTGGCCAGCAGGAGTCAGAGCTTACCCTGGCCACTTGCCCTGAGGGTGGGGTTTAGCCATCCGTGATTTGCAGGCATGGGGCTAAAAACTCACGGTTTTATCTTAAGAAATCTATCTCCCTGTCCAGGTCCCTCCAGATCAATGCCCCAAAGGCTCCTTCTCTGTGAGCTCCCAGAACAGCTCACTTGGGCAGGATCCTTTCCCCAATCAGCCATCCTTTGTGAGAGAGATGGTGAGTGCCCACAAAAACCAACACCTTCTTGCCTTGGAACCAAATTAGCAAAAACATTTTCTTATTCTTAATTGATCTAAAAGACAACTTTATTTAAATTGATAACAGAAACAATGTATTAGATGATTATAGCATATGGGTAAGTGAAATAAATGCTTGTATTGTCATAAATGATGGAGAGAGACATAAGTATACTCTGTCATTATATACCAACATGAGAACTGATATACTGTTATTTGATGGTGAACTTACATTTGTTTAAATATATATTGCAAACTCCCTGGAAACCTCTAAAAATAATTTAAAAGAAGTATAATTGATAGTAATAAATAAATATAAAATGGAATTATTTAAAGTTCTCAATTAAAGCCAGAAAAGCTGGGAAAAGAGAAGGAGAGGAAAAATTAAGGAACTAGAGTCATGTATAGAAATCTTCTACAAATGTGAGTGATATAAATCCAAATATATCAATGATCATTTTAAATATGTATACTCTGAATTTACCAAATAAAAGACAAAGCTTATCAGAGTGGTTAAAAAAATAAGATCCAACAATATGTTGTCTACATAAAACTCACTTTAAATATAAAGATATAGATAGACTAAAAATAAAGGAATAAAGTAAGATATACCATGCCAAAACTAATCAAAAGTAAGCTGAATTAGCTATATAAATTTCAGGAAAGCAGACTTCAGGAAAAGAAAAATTATGAGGGATAAAGAAAAATTACATAATTATAAGGTCTCAATTCTCCAAGTACACATCAATGTCCTAAATGTGTATGTGCCTAATAACAGAAGGTCAAAATACGTGAATCCAAAACTGACATAATTGAAAGGAAAAATAGAAAAATTGAGTATAAGAGTTGGATATTTTAACAATATTCATTCAGTAATTGATTGACTAAGCAAGCAGATAATTAGTAAGCATAAAATTGACCTTAAAAATTTTGACAAGCTATTTGATTAGAATACTTCATTCTACAATATCAAGATAAACATTCTTCTCAATCTTGTGTGGAATATTCACAAAGGTAACCACTTTGTGGACTGTGAAGCTACTCATTTAAAGGAATAGAAAACATACAAAGTGTTTTCCCAAGCCATAATGGAATTAAATTAGAAATCAATAACAGAAAAAAATAGTTGTAAAATCTCCAAACTACTAGAGATAAAACAATATACTTCTAAATAACACATAGTTTAAGGGAAAAATTATGAAATAAATTTAAAAAAAATCAAAATGAAAATAAATGTTATCAAATTTGGGGAACTCAGTAGTAGCAGTTCTCAGAGGAAAATTAATAGTATTGTATTAAATGTATATTTTATGAAAGAATAAATAGTGAAAGTCAATAATCTAAGCTTCTACTTTAGGAAACTAGAGAATAAATGAGTAATGTGACCTGGAATAAAGCAGGCAAAACAATTAGAGCAAGATTAAATATAATTGAGGGAAGCGGCTGTGGCTCAATCAGTGGGGCTCCCGTTTACCATGTGGGAGGCCCCGGGTTCGGTTCCCGGGGCCTCCTGGTGAAGGCAAGCCCGCCCGCACGGCGTGGTTAGCTGACCCAGCGAGCACAAGCAGCAAGGGGGGGATAAATGAATAAATGTTGGGAGCTGTCACTGGATTCTGCCAAGAGAGGTGCCAACAACCTAAGCGATAGCTACCAGTGGCTACATAGCACAACATGGCGCAGACACAAAATCTGCTTTGTCACTTCCTTGTTCTTCTTCCTCCTTGCTCCTTTGTTCTCCGGTTCCCGCCTCTACCTAGGTGATTGTAACAGTACGCAGGCGCAGGGCACGAAAGTAAAATCTGCCCCTATCCCAGCAACAGCATCCTCCAATCCTGGAGTGCCCCGACTCACTTCTCTTCTCCAAACAGCATATAAGCCCTGCTCCCTCAAATAAAATTTGCAGCTTGATCAGAACACTGTCTTGCTGTCATTCTTCGCGTCTCTTGTCCCACCATTCTTTCTCGGCAGGTTTCGGGTCCTCATTGATGTCCCGCGGGCCGGGACAACTGGCGCCCAACGTGGGGCTCGACGATTCCCTGTGATCGAGAAAAGAACGCCGCTTCACCACAGAAGGAGAGCGCTCTCCAGCACCTCAGCCGACGAAAGGCTCCCAGCGGCGGAAGAGAGAAAGCGCTGCACCAACCCGCCGCTTCTTCAGTCTGGTTCCGGGCGTGGTACCAGTCTCCAGGTGGGTAAGTGAAGCTCTCTGTTTCACTTCATTCCTTAATCATGGGACAAGCGGAATCTTCACATTTGCTGTTCATTAGCCAAGTAAAAGAGGCACTCAAAACACGAGGAGTTAAGGTTAAAAAGAAAAGTTTAGTGGAATTTTTCAAGTTTGTTTTCAAAACCTGTCCATGGTTTCCACAAGAGGGCACAATAGATGGTCGGTGTTGGAATAGAGTGGGTGACTGTCTAAATGATTACTATAAAGTTTTTGGACCTGAACTTGTGCCTGTCACCACCTTTAGTTATTGGCGGCTGATTCAGGATATGATCGGTGTGTCTCCAGCACCCCCAGACATCAAGCAGCTCTCCTTCCCGCTCTCCTTCAGCTTGCGGAGGAAAAACCTCTGCCGCATCGCAAAGGAATTCACAGGCTGGCTCGCCCCCGGAGTCCCCGGTTAGCCTAATCTCCTTTGAAGACCAACCCTCACGCGCTGTCGCGCCCTCTGCTCCTTCTGCTAACACTGAAACTGACACCCCTCACACACATACACCAAATAAGGAAGTGAACCTTAGCCCTGACTCACTTCCGCCCTCCTCTCATCACCCGCCTCCCCCTTACCCTCCAGCCCTTTATCCTTTAACCCTCTTGCCACCTTTCACAACCACTCCACCCCTTCCAAAAAGTATATGTACGCTCACCATCCCACACCTTCCACTACTCCCTCCAGATATAAACCACTTAACCATAAATATATAAAAGTTGTTCAGTGTCTGTACGTTTTGATACCTCCATATGATAATATTAAATTGATAAATAAACATTATTAAAAAAGCTTTATTCAATGGCCAACATTAAATAAGTGCTTATATTAATAAATAAATATAGCTATTAATTTAAAATAGTAAAAATAGATATGAACAAATTGAATCATTATTCTAACAAGTTTGTTTAATGTTGATGGTAATTGTATGTTGTCAGAAGTTTGCTTAAAAACAGTTTCTAAAATCATTGTGGTAACTTAAGTAAAGAAGGTATATAGAATGTGCTTTTATTATTAAAAGAAAGTAATTTTATCATAAGATAAAATGACTAAGTTATTGAAACAGGGTTGGAGTTTTGTTCTTTCTCGGGGTTTCTCAAGTCATTGGTCTGTTTTGGTGGAAGTTTGCACAGAGTTTTTCCTCCTGGGTGATCAGTGTGCAGGAGGGAGAGTGTTTTATCAAAGTAGGTTCTTGTGCTTTGGCCTTGATGTGTCCTTGGAGAGACAGGTTTTGTTGCTTTTGGGGGAACATGATGTTTAAACCAGCTTTCTCAAAAAAGCTTTTTGTTTCACACTGTTACAAATGGTTTGGTTTGTTCCCTGGAAGGGGGTGGAATACTGAAAGTGGTTAAGTTCATGTGATAAGTTGAATGAAATATTTAAAAGTGTTGTACAATTAAAAGAAGTTTTCTAATTTTATGACAATTAAAGTTGTATAAATAAAAGTTCATATAAATGTTTTAAAGGTGTATAAAATTGCAAAAAATTTAATAATGTTTCAGTGTAATATTAAACAAAAGTATACTGTTATTAATCATAATTTTAATTATTTTAAAATATCTGTTATAAAACTACCTCTCTGCCTAAAAATCAAAAGGCAGGTGCTTTAACTTAAGTTTGTCTGATTTAGTCCACCTCTGGTATATAAAATAATAATAATAAATGGAAACTAAAATAGTAAGCGCATCAAGGATGTTTTGTAACAAATTAAAAATAATAAAGTATATTTCAAAAGGTGTTGTATTCCTCCCTGGAGAAGCTGGCCACTCTCCCAGGGACTGATGCATAAACCTTGAAATGTACTGCCCAGGGAGTGTTGTGTTCCTTCCTGGGGAGGCTGGCCCCTTCCTCAGGAATTAGCAAAATACTCACAAATTGGCATATTATTATTATTGGCTTAAAAGATTGTTTTTTACTATTCCTCTTAATCCAAATGATAAAGAAAAATTTGCGTTTACTATTCCTTCTATTAATCATTCAGCTCCTACTGAATGATATCAGTTCAAAGTTTTACCTTAGAGAATGATAACCAGTCCTACATTATGTCAATCCTTTGTTCATATTCCATTACAAATTTTACAAAAACAATTTCCTAAAGTTATGATTATTCATTATATGGATGATATTCTTTTTGCCGCAGAGCAATCTTAAGAGCTGAAACAATCATTTCAGCTGGCTAAAGAAATTCTTCCTCAACATGGGTTGCAAATAGCAGAAGAAAAAATTCAAAAACAGGTTCCTTTTCAATATTTAGGTCATACTATTAATAGAAATATTATAACTCCACAAAAGGTCCAGTTTCGAACTGATAATTTATGTACTTTAAATGATTTTCAGAAATTACTGGGTGATATTAATTGGGTATGGCCTACTTTAGGAATTCCAACTTATGCTTTACCCTAACAAGAAACCCTAACTTAAATAGTCCTCGCATTTTAAGCCCAGAAGCAAAAGAGGAGTTAAATGGCTGGAAAAAGATTACAAAATAGCCAACTAACAAGGATAAATATAAATCTTCCAATTTCTCTTTTAATATTTCCATCTTGCCATTCCCCTACTGGAATACTTTAACAAGAGGATGGCATAATAGAATGGATATTCCTACCCAACAAAGAATGTAAAAAAAAAAAAAAAATGTGGACAACCAATATATTGGAAAAATGAAAGAACCAATAAATGGGAAAAAGGAGAGGTAAACTTTTGGGGCCGAGGTTTTGCTCTTATCATTACAGAAACAGGAGAAGAGCAGTGGATCCCCTCCAGAAGAATCAAGTCTAGAGTTGAAGATGCTGCCAAGACTTAATCTATGGACATGGTGGGTTTACAATGAATTAATTATAGGTAAAGTATTAGGTCAAGTTAAGATACCACATCATAATTACACTTATTGAACATACATAACCAACTCACCTCTTCTAGAGCTGTTAATTTGGAGCAATGAGTCTTACCCAATTTATCTTAATCAAGCTCACCATTTTCCAGGACCTATAACTTATAACTACCCTTAAAGCCGAAAGAAGAAGGGAAACTTAAAGAAAATTTAACTTTACCTTTTATAAACTGCCCTACTTCTTTGGATATGGTTCTGTATGCATGCAACCTAAAAATCACAGTCAAATTTATGTTCTCATTTTCCCTTCTTTGCCATATAAATCAGAAAATATGGTAAATTTTACATGTCCCTCTCACAACAGACTACTTAATGACAAATGACATATATGTCATAAGCTTACAGAGGTTGTGTTGTTTGATGATTCCTATAGAATTGTAAAGGATCGGGCCCTTATAGGGATGCCAAAACCTATTAAAAACACAACCATATTTTAGTTCATTAATAATTCAATCATAATCACTAATAACAGTAATCCTTATTTCTGGAATTTTGGTAATACAACATTTACTAACAGCTCAATAAATTGATAAAATGAAAATACATCCCACAACCATGGGACACTAAATTAATAACATTCAATGTTATTTGTGAAAATTATTTTTGGGAACTGTTCCAAACTCTGAAAGGCAAGGCAGCAAAACTGATATTACTAGTTTAAAAAAAAAAGACATTTATCCCCTCCGTCTCAGCATAAATTTTACATTCCCCCTAAAGGGGCAAAATGGCTGTGCTCCTCGTCAGGGCTTACTCCCTGTGTGGCCACAACAGCCCTCAATAGCTCAGGAGAAGTGTGCGTCTTGGTTGTTATCCTCCCCCATGTCCTTTACCATCCAGGGGACAGCCTCCATCAGTTCTGGGACACGCAACTTTCTGATCCCATAACTAGACAAAAAAGAGAAATTATTACTGCTATCACCATTGCTTCTCTTTTAGGTATTGCGGGTTTAGCCACTGGAACTACATCTGTCATCCTCCAACAACAAGGTCTCTCTCACCTACGAGCTGCTGTATATGAAGATCTAGCCCGTATAGAAACCTGCATCTCTCACTTGGAAAAATCTCTAGACTCCCTGTCCGAGGTTGTCCTCCAGAATCGTAGAGGTCTGGACCTCCTCTTCCTAAAAGAGGGGGGAGTTTGCGCTGCTTTAGAAGAGGAATGTTGCTTTTACGCTAATCATTCCGGCCTTATTAAAAACAACATGGCCCAACTTAGAGAAGGGCTAGAGAAGTGAAATAGGGAAAGAGAAATAGCGCTAATGAATCCCTCTTGGGGATTCGATAGAATCCTGCCCTATCTACTCCCTATACTAGGCCCACTGATAACCATCCTCCTAATACTTTCCTTCGGGCCATGGGCTGTAAAAAGAATTATCCAGCTGGTCAAAGATCAGATTGACTCCGCTCTTGGCAGACCCATTCAGGTACACTATCACCAACTCCACCTTACCGATCAAGGTATACCAACAAACCATCTGTGATCCGCTCCCTCCGTTGAGGCTGCTGAGTGCATAATAAATCGCTGCAGAGAGCAGTCATAGGCAAGAGCAACCTGACTGTTCCCTAATAAGCACGCCTCATTAGTACAGGGGTTTGCTTTACTCATAGAACTTGCCAGGCAAAAACGCTCACAGAGGTGCTGGGCTGGATAGCCAATGACGGGCAACTGCACTGGCCCCTCAGTCAACCTAAGACAAGGACATGTCCTTGCTGCCATGCTTCCCAATGACGGGTAAGACTGATCATATAATGAGTAAGGTACACTGTCTCTCAAATGCAGTTCCTTACGGGGCACAGTTCCGACCTAAGACAGGCACAGCCCCCATCCTTTACACCGCGTTGCCTGTGCTACCCCCCTCATGAGGCCTTGACTTCCTCAGCCAGCCTACGGAGAGTACTGTACTAAATTAAAGAAAAAGGGAGGAGATGTTGGGAGCCGTCACTGGAGTCTGCCAAGAGAGGTGCCAACAACCTAAGCGATAGCTACCAGTGGCTACATAGCACAACATGGCGCAGACACAAAATCTGCTTTGTCACTTCCTTGTTCTTCTTCCTCCTTGCTCCTTTGTTCTCCGGTTCCCGCCTCTACCTAGGTGATTGTAACAGTATGCAGGCGCAGGGCACGAAAGTAAAATCTGCCCCTATCCCAGCAACAGCATCCTCCAGTCCTGGAGTGCCCCGACTCACTTCCCTTCTCCAAACAGCATATAAGCCCTGCTCCCTCAAATAAAATTTGCAGCTTGATCAGAACACTGTCTTGCTGTCATTCTTCGCGTCTCTTGTCCCACCATTCTTTTTTGGCAGGTTTCGGGTCCTCATTGATGTCCCGCGGGCCGGGACAAATAAATAAATAAAATCTTTAAAAAAAAATAAATATAACTGAAAACAGGAAAACAACAGAGTAATCAAGTAAAATCAAAGTTGATATTAACCTTTAGCCAGGAAGTGGCAGTTTGACATTATTTATGAATTGCAAAAAGAGGTATTAATTATGTTTGTAAACTAATCTGTTCCTCTGGGCATGATATCCTATGATTGTATTAAATTCAGATGTTTCACTTTTAGTTTATTCAATCAAGATTAGGGTTTTGATTCATCCACATCATTAGGGCATCCAGAGTTGTGTCCCTTCCCCATTGGTGGGTTATATAAAGTGATGCACAATCAAGAACAAGGAAGTAGATACACAGAAAAGATTCACAGAGGATCTTGCAGCCCAGGGAAGAGATATGAGCCTGATAATTTACAGCTGACCTTGTGAAGAGAGCAGAGCAGCTGAGCCCAGAAAGAAAGTAGCCCTGGGGAAAGCAACGAGCTCTATGCCAGCCTACAGCTAAGGATGGAAGAAGCTGGAACCCATGGAGCCTTGGGTGAGGAAGTACCACTTATGGTACCTTGATTTGGACTCTTTAGGGCCTTGTAACTGTAAGCTTTTACCCTAAATATATACCGTTATAAAAGCCCACAGATTGCTGGTACTTTACATCAGCACCCACTGTGGCTGGCAAACACAGGCTAACAAAGGAAAAAAGAAAGATGACACTAATTATCTCAGAAATGAAAAAGGGCTCATTACTACTGGTTCATGACTATTAAAAGCATAATATACAAATAGTATGGACAACTCTATATAAAAAAATAAATTACTTAGATGAACAGTACCAATTCCTTAAAGGAAAAATCTATCAAATATCACACAAGGAGAAATGCACAAGCATTCCAAATAATTTATTTAGATATTTTGCCCACAAACTGTTGACGCATAAGTCCCCATTCTTTAAGTGTGATCTATGTATGATGACTTCCTTTCAAAATGCCCATATAGAAATGTGGAGAAAAAAGAATAATTTTACACTGGGCAAATCTGATAAACACTAACTCAAGAGCAACCGTTAAGCAATAATCATATTGTGTTTCCTTGATACTATTCACCTCATAGGTGATAAGAAAGGCACTTTACTCCTATAGATTTCTTTCAAGAATTCATAACCTTAATCTAATTTTTGAGTATCAGACAAATCCCAATAAAAGGACATTCTATAAAATACTTAACTGAACACTGTCAAGATCATGAAACACAAGGAAAGTCTGAAAAATAGTCCTAGCCAAGAAACAGAGCGTAAGGAGACACAGTGACTATATGTTATGTGTAGTCCTGGGTTGGACACTGGAACAAAAAAGAATATTAGATGAAAACTAAAAAAATCTGAATATAATTTGAACTTTATTGGATAATAGTGTTTTAATATTAGTTCACTAATTTTAACTGAATTAATGTTACTAATAGGAGAAAACTGAGTACACTATTTATGGAGATTCTCTGTTCTATCTTCCCCAATTTTGGGAAATCCTTAAACTGTTCTTTAAAATAAAATTTTCTTGTAAATAAAAGCTAAGTATCCTAAACATGCAGTGATTGTTTAGCTCATTGCATTTACCTTTCCAAAAATTAAGTTTCTGTGTTATAAAAATATTGTCAGCCAGAAGTAGTTTCTTTGTATATACTAGTGCTTTTATTGACTAACATATTTACTAAAATTTTTGAGTTATTTAATAAATAGTCAACTTTCTGTTTTAGGAAGACTATAAATAAGTATTGATTTAGTCTTTTAAGACTTGTATGCCCACTAAGGATTTCCCTACATTTTCTAACCCTAGAATAATTGGATATTTTGTTAGTATAATTAATGCAATGTGCCTCTGCTGCCTGGGCATTAAAATTAGTGATTATAAAACCTATACATGAGGGAAGTTTCCATTAAAACAGTTTTCATTTGTGGGGGTGTTTGGGGATTAAGAGTTCAAGGGAGCCTCATTATTGCCAAAGTAGAACAAACCATGAGCACAGCTAAATGTAAACTGAGAATCATTATGTGTTTTAACTGTCCTTCCTGAGGCAGTGTGGGATGTATGTAAGAGACACTGATTCAGCAAAATTATATGAAAGAATGAAAGTTTCTTTAATCAATGGAGTCAGTTATGGTGAGAACATAATACATGCCTAGTTTCCTCTGGGTTTTTGACAATGTCATTGAAAAATAATTTTACATCATCTCTGAGATTGTGTAAACCTTGTCATGGGATAGGCAGGTGATGGTCAGGCTTCAGAGTCATAGGCTTATTCTCCATAAGCACAGGATTAGATTTCAGGATAAAGGTTAGGAAATTGTGATGTTGCAGATTAAAGTATTTTATTAAGTACACCAAAAGTTTTGCCGCAGCAAAGAAAACAATCATGTGCAAAATACAGTAGCAGTTTTGAGATTTGAAGGATACCAAATGTTTTTTAAAGAGGTACAAAGGAAGTTAACTTGACTTATATTGATTGTACAAGCATTTGCCCATCTTATAGGAGTGGGTATAAGCCAGGTGGGCTTATATTGGACCAAATATAATGAACCAGGATGTGATTGGCTATTGGGGTTCCCCACTTTGTGGGGATTTCAATTTTAAAATGATATCAAGAGGAAACTCAAGGGGACTACAAATAGGAAAATTTTAGGCTCTGAGGGATCCCTGAGGTTTTTTCTCTATATTGTTTTAACAATTTCACCACTTTGGTCATTATCTAGGCTATTAGGATTTGACCAATTATGTTGTTACTCTATCATTTGCCACCAAAATCTCTCATGTTTCATCACTGATTTCACAGGTTAGCTGAAGTTTGAGATTTTATTTGTCCCATTCACTCTGATTTTGTATCCTTAATTGAATTTATAATTCATTGAGTTATTAGTGAAGTAGTACCATTTAGGAGTCTATAGCTCAAACAATGAATAGGGATATTATGAATATTATGATTAAGAAGATAAGTGCCTCTATTAGGACATCTCTGAGCCAAGGTCACCATGACCCTAGAGGCCAACCAAAAAGGGAATCAGATCAATCATATTTGGGAGATGTGTAAGCTGATTCTCATGCTTCTCTAGCATGGACATCTGCTCTTGGTACCCCTTGATAAACTCCTTTGAATATAATTTACAAATACATGGCACTGGGTACCCACATTGTACACACACATCCTTGGGAAACTAAAATTTAGCCAATTGATTTCATAGAGCAATTTTGTGATACTCCAATACTTCATCAGTTAATGTCTTAGTTTTTCAAATGCTGTAGTGAAAAAAATACCAGAAATGTGTTGCTTTTATAAAGAGGATTTATTTGGTGTAAAACTTACACTTCCAAGGCAGCAAAAAATGTCCAAATCAAGGCATCATCAGTATGTTTTCTCACCAAAGGTCAGCTGCCAGCAGATTCTGGAGTTCTGCCACATGGCAAGGCAGGATGGCAGTTTTTACTTGTCTCTTTCTACTTTCTCAGGGAATTCAGCTGTGGGTGATCAGGCATCTTTTTGAGCCTCTCAGGACTTCTCTGTCTTTCTGCAGCTGTAGGTAAATCTGTAGTCCTCTCTCTTATATGACCAGGTAAAAATAGTAGAGCTCCCTTTCATTGTGTCTTTCCCTTTGTGTGTTCTCTGTTTATACTGGAGACAGCAAGAGGGTGGAGATCTAAGCTGGGTCATTCCTTACTGACATAGTTCAATCTAAAGTAATCTAATCAAGTGATCGAATTAAAGGCTTCTTAACTGAATTTAATGCAATCAAAGGGCCCCATACCCACAGGAATGGATTGTTCCAAGAACAAACTTTGTTAGGATTCACAAAATGCAAACTGTCACACTGGGATTATGATATGGCCTTTTTAAACCCTAGGAGTATGGTATTTTACTATAAACCAGAGAGATATCAATGGCCACAATGTAGAGCATAGAAAATATTCAGTTTCTATTTTGGCAAGACTCCTTTTACTTTCATGAGATAGGAGCAAATTATAGTGGACAGGCTGTCTTTTTGACACAAAATTTCTCCAGGTTCACTATGGTTTTAATAACATAAAAATTTATTTCCACTCAGGACACAAATTTCTGGTAGGCTGAGGATCAAAGGAAATTGTTGGTAAAATGGGACCAAGTTTTCAAGTATCAATGGAGATAATTATGGTTATTATCCTCTTTTTTGATTTGGCACCCAATCAGCCCAAAAAGTCAATATCCCATTCCTGAAAGGCAATAGATACTCTTATTACACTCCCCAAGTGCCTTATTTTGTATACAGACACAAGACATAAAAAGCACTACCTGTAACTACCTGTAAATTCTGTTATTTCCTATGACACTGTTACCTAAATGGCTATTTATGATTAGTTTCCAAAACAGAAATTTAGTAAAACGAGGGACATTATGTTCTCTTCCCATACAATAAAAGTCATCATGAGAAAATCGCCAACCAAGAGACAGCTCTAAGTGAATTGTGGAAAAAACACTTTAATCCTGGATAAACTCATGAAGTTTTCTGTCCTTGGTATTTTTCCCCTTGTCACTGAGCAGTTATCATTTGCATTGGAAAATACACTATTTAATTACAGATAATATTAGAAAATGTAGCTGTAAAATTAGATAAACCTATCTCCCTCCAAGGGAGTTTTCCTGCCATTCTGGTGGGCAATAAAACTTGATAAAGTCCTTCCTAACTAGGTTCTAAAGCAGTCTTGTTGATTTCTTTTCCAGTACACTAAGTACTTAGTTGAATGTCATGAAGAGTCCACTGTAAAGAAATCTCAGGAAAGACAGCCTGGTAATGTGAATAATTTAATTGAATATATGTGATTTGTCCTTTACAATAATTAACAATTTCAGAAAGTAATAGAATGGAGTCTGGTATAGTAAGAGATATAATGAGCCTCATGTGTCTTCCCATTATGAATTCAAAG
>JAKSZT010014601.1:1676509-1697809 GCA_026826555.1 Tolypeutes matacus | reverse complement strand
TATTGGATTCAGAGTTTTCACTTTCATTTGATTAAATAATGATTAAGTGGCTAAGAGACTTCAAAGAGAGTCGGGAGGTCATCCCAGAGGTAACTCTTACGCACACCTCAGTAGGAGCTCATAGAACATCTAAGTACCTATCACCCCACTCAGTGGGGTTCCTGAGAGCTCCGGAGACACCCTGGTCTTATATAAGGGGGGATAGCCCCAGAGACTGATGCCTTATCAGTGGGTTCTATTTTGTAATCTGTGCTCCTGAGAGTGACAGAATTAGACTCAAATAAGTCCTCCCTGCACATGGTTCACCAGTCCCTTCTATTCAAACCTACATGTGATGCTGGAGTTTCTTAGGTATACTTCCAGAGACTGGAGCCTCCCACCTACCTATGTGCCAGGTGTGCATGAAATCTAGGTGGAACTGCAACTCCTACCCTACAGCTCAATGGACTCATCCAAGTCACCTGGTGAGGAGAAACGATGGGAAATGGCCAACCCAGGGAATGGAGAGGGCCTGCATCTGCAGGCAGGATCATCCCACCCACCATATCCATGGGATATAAGCCCTCTCTCACTTGGAGTTGGAGTGGACATCACCATCCCAGTCGCCTCTGGATTGGGGGAAGAACTATGGACTAGAGTGGACTTGATGGTATTCTCTTGCTCACATATGGTGATTCTTGCAATGCAAGAAATTATAACAATGAGGTGGAGCCAGTGACCACTTGACAGTTTTTGGGTAGGGAGGGGATGAGCAGTTGAAATACAGGGGCTTCTTTGGGAGTTGGAGGTTGTCCTGAGTACTGTTGTGGCAATGGATGTAGGCCATTTTAAATCAGCACACACCACTCAGAACTGAGTGGGAGAGAGTGTGGTCTACAGTGTGAACTGTGGTCTATGGTTGGTGGCAAGGCTCCAGGATGTGTAAGTTCATTGAGGTTGGTGGGCCACACTGTGGGAGATGTTTGTGTGGGATGTGGTGGGAGGTGTGGGAGGTGGGCAACATGGGAATCCCAGTGGGTTTTATCTTATTTTAGGTAATCTAAGCATCTCTTAAAATATATGTATATATATAAATAACATTTTTGTAAGCAAATACACATATATGCACATATATTTATATATCATTTTGCAAATGTTTGTATGTATTGTGAGAATTTTGATTTTTACCCATAATAAAAAAAAAAAGAATTAAAGTGAATAAAATCTAACCTACAATTCTATATCCACTGAAATTATCTTTCCAGTGTGAAATAGAAATAAAATATTTCTCAAATGAACAAAATCTGAGGTAATTTTTCAACAGTAGATATGCCATGTGGGAAATGTTAACAAAAGTTTTTCTGACAGGAAAATTTTACAGATCAGAATCATGGATCTACATGATGAAAGGAAGATGATCAGAGAATGAATAAAGGAAGGTATAATTAAGTTCTTTATTTTTCTTATTCTTTCTTTCTTTTATTTTTTTGTAGTCCATTTTTTTAACTTTATTTTGTACATTTAATAATTGAAAACATAAGCAATAAAAAAACTAAAAAGTAAACACAGATGAATAAATATATACATTTCTCAATTAAATTTAATGGATACATGTAAATTTTTTTGTTTTATTTTTTGTTTGTTTTTTTTTTTGTTTTTTTGTGTGTGTGAATCAAACAATATATTACACAATATATTTGGTTCATAGTAATGCATTCATACATTATTTGTCCTTTTGTGTCTGGCTTGCTTCACTCAACATAATGTCCTCCAGATTGATCCATGTTGCCATATGCTTTATGACTTCATTTCTTCTTACAGCTGCATAATATTCCATTGTGTGAATAGACCACAGTGTGTTTATCCATTCTTCTGTTGATGGACACCTGGGTTGTTTCCAACATTTGTCAATGATGAATAATGCGGCTATGAACATCGGTGTGCAGATGTCTGTTATTCTTTCTTTTTATTATTTTTTTAAGTGTTACACAAAAAATATAGGGACTCCCATAGGCTCCACCACCCACACCTCCCACAACCTCCCACATAAGCATCCTTCATTAATGTGGCACATTAATTGCAATTGACAAACACATGCTGGGGTTTTGCCATTAGCATGGACCATAGTTCACATAGTTCACATTGTAGACCACATTCTTGCCCATACAGTTGTGCATGTTATATGATGACAGAAAATGGCCTATATCTGACATTGCAATGTCATTCAGGAAAAAAAGCCCCTGTATTACAACTTCTTTTCCCACTCCCTGCCCCCAGAACCTACAGTGGCCACTGGCTCCACATCAATGTTGTAATTTCTTCCATTGCTTAAATCACAATATATCTATTGTAATCTCTCAAGAAGAGAGAACAATCATCAACATTTGTGCACCTAATCGAGGTGCCTCAAAATACGTGCGGCAAACTCTGGAAAAACTAAGAGGAGAAATAAATTCCTCTACAATTATAGCCGGGGACTCCAACACACCACTATCATCATTAGACAGAACATCTAGGCAGAGAATCAGTAAAGAAAATAAGGCACTCAACAATACATTAGAAGATTTGGACTTAATAGACATATACAGAACACTACACCCAAATACAGCGGGATTTACATTCTTCTCCAGTGCACATGGAACATACTACAAAATAGAACACATGCTAGGTCACAAAACAACACTCAATTAATTCAGAAAGATTGAGATTATACAAAGTAATTCTTCTAAACACAACGGGATGAAGTTGGAAATCAATAAGGGCCAGAGAAACAGGTTAGGCACAAGGATATGGAAGTTAAACAACACACTCTTAGACAAACAGTGGGTCAAAGAGGAAATTTCAAAAGAAATCAGTAACTACCTTGAAACTAATGAAAACAACAACACAACATATCAAAACCTATGGGATGCAGCGAAAGCAGTCCTGAGAGGGAAGTTCATAGCCATAAATTCATATATTAAAAATGAAGAAAGAGCTAAAATTGAAGAACTAACTGCACACTTGGAGGAATTGGAAAAACAACAACAAACTAAACCTAAAGGAAGTAGAAAACAGGAAATAACCAAGATTAGAGCAGAACTAAATGAAATAGAGAATAAGAAAGCACTGGAAACAATAAACAAAACCAAAAGCTGGTTCTTCGAGAATATCAACAAAATTGACAAACCCTTAGCCAGACTAACAAAGAAAAAGAGAGAACAGATGCAAATACATAAAATAAGGAATGAGCAAGGTGATATCACTACTGACCCCACAGAAATACAGAGTATCATAAGAGGATACTTTGAAAAATTATATGCCAACAAGAATGACAATTTAGAGGAAATGGACAAGTTTCTAGAAACCCACAAACAGCCAACATTGATGAAAGAAGAAATAGATGAACTCAACAGCCCAATTACAAGTAAAGAGATAGACTCAGTCATTAAAAACCTCCCAACTAAGAAGAGTCCAGGACCAGATGGCTTCACAGCTGAATTCTACCAAACATTCCGGAAAGAGCTAACACCAATTCTACTTAAGCTCTTCCAAAAAATAGAAGTAGAAGGAATACTACCTAACTCATTCTATGATGCCAACATTACCCTAATACCAAAAGCAAATAAAGATACCACAAGAAAGGAAAATTACAGACCAATTTCTCTAATGAACCTAGATGCTAAAATCCTTAACAAAATACTTGCTAATCGCATTCAACAACCAAGTGGGTTTCATCCCAGGTATGCAAGGATGGTTCTATATAAGAAAATCAATCAATGTAATACACCACATAAACAAACTGAAAGAAAAAAATCACATGATCATCTCTATAGATGCCGAAAAAGCATTCGACAAAATACAGCACTCTTTCCTCATAAAAACACTACAAAAGATAGGAATAGATGGAAACTTTCTGAAAATGATAAAGGGTATATATGAAAAACCCAAAGCTAACATCATTTTCAACGGTGAAATCCTAAAAGCCTTCCCTCTGAGATCGGGAACAAGACAAGGATGCCCACTATCACCACTCCTATTTAACATTGTCTTAGAAGTACTTGCACGAGCACTGAGACAAGAAAAGGACATAAAAGGCATCCAGATTGGAAAAGAAGAAGTAAAAATTTCATTATTTGCAGATGACATGATCCTATACATAGAAAGCCCTGAGAAATCGACAACAAGGCTTCTAGAACTTATAAAGGAGTTCAGTAATGTTGCAGGCTATAAGATCAATGCTCAAAAATCAGTAGCATTTCTATACACCAATAACCAGCAAACTGAGGAGGAAATCAGGAAAAAAATACCATTTACAATAGTAAACAAAAGAATCAAATACCTAGGAATAAATTTAACTAAAGATGTAAAGGACTTATATACAGAAAACTACACAACACTGTTAAAGGAAATCAAAGAAGACTTAAATAAATGGAAAAATATTCCCTGTTCATGGATGGGAAGATTAAACATCATCAAGATGTCTATCCTACCCAAACTAATCTACAGATTTAATGCAATCCCAATAAAAGTCAACACTATATTTTTTAAGGAACTGGAAAAACTAACCACAAAATATATTTGGAGAGGTAAGAGGCCCCGAATTGCCAAAGATATATTGAAAAAGAAAAATGAAGTTGGAGGTATCACATTACCTGACTTTAAAACATATTACAAAGCTACAGTGATCAAAACTGCATGGTATTGGCACAAGGATAGACCTACTGACCAATGGAACCGGATTGATAGTTCTGATATAGATCCTGGCATATACAGTCATCTGATATTTGACAAGGCCACGAAACCCACTCAGTTGGGAGAGAGTGGCCTCTTTAACAAGTGGTGCTTGGAGAACAGGATATCCATAGCCAAAAGAATGAGAGAAGAATACCATCTCACATCTTATACAAAAATCAACTCAAGATGGATCATTGATCTAAATATATGAGCCAAAACCATAAAAACCTTGGATGATAATGTAGGGAAGCATCTACAGGACCTTGTAATAGGAAATGGTTTCATGAACTTCACAGCCAAAGCACGAGCAGCAAGAGAAAAAATTGATAAATGGGATCTCCTCAAAATTAAAAACTTCTGCACCTCTAAGGATGTTATTAAGAAAATAAGAAGGCAGCCTACCCAATGGGAAAAAATATTCGGCAACCATATATCTGATAGGAGCCTAATATCCTGCATATATAAAGAAATCCTACACCTTGAAAATAAAAGGACAAACAACCCATTTAAAAAATGGGCAAGTGACCTTCAAAGACACTTCTCCAAGGAAGAAATACAAATGGCTAAAAAGCACATGAAAAAATGCTCAACATCACTTGTTATCAGGGAAATGAAAATCAAAACTACAATAAGTTTTGTATTAAAAAAACAGGAGACACTAAATGTTGGAGAGGATGTGGGGAATAGGAACCCTCATCCACTGCTGGTGGGACTGTGGTATGGTCCAGCCACTGTGGAGTACAGTTTGGCGGTTCCTCAGAAACCTTGCAATAGATCTTTCATATGATCCAGCAATTCCACTGCTGGGTATATAACCAGAAGAACTGAAAACAAAAATACAAACAGATATATGCACAGCAATGTTCATAGCAGCATTGTTCACCATTGACAAAAGTTGGAATCAGCCCCGGTGCCCATCAACAAACGAATGGATAAGCAAAATGTGGTACATACATACAATGGAATATTACTCAGCTGTAAGAAGGAACAAAGTGCTAACACATGGAATAACGTGGATGAATCTTGAAGACCTTATGTTGAGTGAAGCAAGCCAGGCACTGAAGGATGAACAGCATATGACCTCACTGATCTGAACTGAGGAAAGTGAGCAGTCTCTGAGAACCATTGTCTGAAAGATAGGTTAACAAAGGAGAGTAAGAGAAGAGCAGGCTTTGAGCCATCACCCATATGGACATAATCTATGGTAAAGGGATAGAGTGTGGTTGCATGTTGGGGGATGGGGCAGATGAGTGGTGGTGTTCCTGGGTTTGTTGGTGCAGCACTGTGGGGTGGGTGGATTAGGAAGGGCTGGTTCAAATCCCAGGGCATCTAACTGTGAATCTTGACATTCCATGGGTTGGGAGAGGGGTGTATCACGGGCCCTGGGGGACTGGGGAGAAGGGAACAGTCAAGATCTAATGGGTTGTTTGGTGGACATGGGGAAGGTTTTTCATTACCTTACAGTAATGGACACAGGACATGGTAAATACCATCAAAATTATTAAACTGTATCATCTAAATTGTAAACTATACTGTAAATCACTGACAATGTTTAGTTGCTATACTTTGCTATCTGCATAAAAGTTATAACAATGCTAACAACCTAAAAAAAAGGGGGTGGAGTTAATATGGGGTGGGGAAGGGGGGTGGTTTGGTATCTGGGAGTCTCAGGCACTCCGTGTGTGACTTTGCTGTGACCTAAAACTTCTTTGAAAATTAAATGAAAAATTGGGAGACAATGGGGATTGAGAGGATGAAGGTGTCATGGCACACCAGACATCCGATAACACAGTGAAAAAGGGAAGGAAAAAAAAAAAAAGAAAAGAGAAAGGAAAAAAAAATGAATAAATATATATATATTAATGGCATTTCCTTTGCTTTTTTGCCCATTTTTTGAATGTCCCAATCCACTAATTATATTTTATTTTGTTTTGTTCTTTGTTTGATTATTTGTTTTTTTTTCCTTCTCTCTTTTTTTTTTCCCCTGAGTTTCCTTATGTTTGTCTCTTGCATGTAAGCTTATGACACTTGTTTTTTTTTTCCTAGTAATTGTATTTGATTATTTTATGGACTAAATGATCATGGGGGATTTGGATCACAGAAGGGTTACAATGGGTACTGCGGGGAATATTGGGAGGGAGGTTTCTGGGGGGGTTTCGTGGGGATTGGTTCATGCGAATATACATGAAAGATATACAAAATCATTCAAAGGATCGGGAGATGGGGCATGGTCACGATGGGTGGATAATCAAACAATAAATGAGGGAATCTGAATTCCTAGTCTGGAGATCTCTGCCACAGTCTTCAAGGGAGCAGCAATAGTCCTCTGAGTGTAGGGATAGTGCCTGTCGAAATAGGATGACCCACTGATGTGTTTTTTTTTTTTTTATTGATGACTACCCTTGTGAGTCTTTGCTATTGTAAATGAGACAGCCTGCAGTTGTGGGGTGCCTAAGGGTTGCCACCTGAGAGCCTCCTTGTTGCTCAAATGTGGCCTCTCTCTAAGCCAAACTCAGCATATGATTGCATTACCTTTCCCCCAACGTGAGACATGACTCCCGGGGATGAGCCTCCCTGGCAATGAGGGATTAATACCAAGTGCCAACTGGCAACACAACTGGAAAAAGACCTTGAATAAAAGGGGGAAATTGTAAAGACAAATGAGTTTAAGTGGCTAAGAGACTTCAAAGAGAGTCGGGAGGTTATCCCAGAGGTAACTCTTACGCACACCACAGTAGGAGCTTATAGAACATCTAAGTGCCTATCACCCCACACAGAGGGGTTCCTGAGAGCTCCAGAGACACCCTGGTCCTATATAAGGGGGGATAGCCCCAGAGACTGATGCCTTATCAGTGGGTTCTATTTTGGAATCTGTGCTCCTGAGAGTGACAGAATTAGACTCAAATAAGTCCTCCCTGCACATGGTTCACCAGTCCCTTCTATTCAAACCTATATGTGATGCTGGAGTTTTTAGGTATACTTTCAGAGACTGGAGCCTCCCGCTTACCTATGTGCCAGGTGTGCATGAAACCTAGGTGGAGCTGCAACTCCTACCCTACAGCTCAATGGACTCATCCAAGTCACCTGATGAGGAGACAACAATGGGCAACGGCCATCCCAGGGAACGGAGAGGGCCTGCATCTGCAGGCAGGATCATCCCACCCACCATATCCATGGGATATAAGCCCTCTCTCACTTGGAGTTGGAGTGGACATCACCATCCCAGTCCCCTCAGGATTGGGGAAGAACTATGGACTAGAGTTGACTTGATGGTATTCTCTTGTTCACATATGGTGATTCTAGCAATGCAAGAAATTATAACAATGAGGTTATAGTGGCCACTTGACACTTTTGGGGTAGGGAGGGGATGAGCAGTTGAAATACAGTGGCTTCTTTGGGAGTTAGAGGTTGTCCTTAGTACTGTTGTGGCAACAGTTGTAGGCCATTTTAAATCAGCACACACCACTCAGAACTGAGTGGGAGAGAGTGTGGTCTACAGTGTGAACTGTAGTCTATGGTTGGTGGCAAGGCTCCAGGATGTGTAAGTTCATTGAGGGTGGTGGGCCACACTTGTGGGAGATGTTTGTATGGGATGTGGTGGAAGGTGTGGGAGGTGGGCAACATGGGAATCCCAGTGGGTTCCGTGTAATATTTTGGGTAATCTAAGCACCTCTTAAAATATATGTGTATATATATATATATATAAATAACATTTTTGTAAGCAATTACACATATATGCATATATATTTATATATCATTTTGTAAATGTTTGTATGTATTGTGAGAATTTTGATTTTTACCCACAATTAAAATAAATTAAAAAAAAATAATGTCTATGTTCTCCCTGTCGTACAGTATCTGCTGTATGTTAGATATCCTAGTGTATGACTACTCTTAGAGGAGCCAGGAATCGAACTAGGGACCTCATATATTCAAGGCAGAAATTCCTTCACTGAGCTAGCTTTCCAATTGGGTCATTTGGCTCTTCTGAAATCTATTCTGTAAATTTCCCCTGGGCAGGTTTTACTCTCCTAGGGCAGCAGAATTTAGGATGCTGTATGAGCAGATTCCACATCCCCTCACCTGGTCAAGTTGAGTTCCCTTTTGATATTCAAATGAGATGCTGATGACTGAGTACACCACACCAAAATGATTTCAAGCTTCTTCTTGACCAACCAATTCTCTCAGGGGACCTTAAATAGGCTCTTGAAAACTTATTAAGTGCTTCCCACTGCCTGACTCCCTTAGGGGAGTTGAAATTCTGATAGTCCTCAGCATGGAATTATTAAATTGGCTGACTCTGCTCTCTCTCAGGCCAAGCCTCATATCGCAGGGCGGTTAAGTAAATCAGGCTGCCTCACCAGATTCGCCTCTCCCCTCTCCCTGGTGCCACTTCAAGCCATCCAGTGTGCTCCCCAAAATCCAAAGCTTGTTCAGGAAACCAAACCTACAGAAATGAAACCCCTCTCTGCCCCTTGCCAGAACCTTCCTACACTCAGTTAATGCTCCCTCTTTCTGGGTGGCCAGCAGGAATCGGAGCTTACCCTGGCCACTTGCCCTGAGGGTGGGGTTTAGCCATCTGTGATTTGCAGGCATGGGGCTAAAAACTCACAGTTTTATCTTAAGAAATCTATCTCCCTGTCCAGCTCCCTCCAGATCAATGCCCCAAAGGCTCCCTCTCTGTGGGTTCCCAAACAGCTCACCTGGGCAGGATCCTTTCCCCAATCAGCCATCCTTTGCAAGAGAGATGGTGAGTGCCCACTTAAACCAACACCATCTTGCCTTGGAACCAAATTAGCAAAAACATTTTTTTATTCTTAATTGATCTAAAAGATAAATTTATTTAAATTGATAACAGAAACAATGTATTAGATGATTATAACATATGGGTAAGTGAAATAAATGCTTGTATTGTCATAAATGATGGAGAGAGACATAAGTATACTGTGTCATTATATACCAACATAAGAATTGATATACTGTTATTTGATGGTGAACTTACATTTGTTTAAAATATATATTGCAAACTCTCTGGAAACTTCTAAAAATAATTTAAAAGAAGTATAATTGATAGTGATAAATAGATATAAAATGGAATTATTTAAAGTTCTCAATTAAAGCCAGAAAAGGTGGGAAAAGAGAAGGAGGGGGAAAATTAAGGAACTAGAGTCATGTATAGAAATCTTCTACAAATGTGAGTGATATAAATCCAAATATATCAATAATCACCTTAAATAAGTATACTCTAAATTTACCAAATAAAAGACAAAGCTTATCAGAGTGGTTAAAAAATAAGACCCAACAATATGTTGTCTACATAAAACTCACTTTAAATATAAAGATATAGAAAGGATTTGGCCAGAAGCGGGTCTCTGAGGAATTTCAGGAGGAAGTCTCCTTGCACACGTTCTTCCAGCACTAAAAACCAAGTGCTCCTTTCCCCATACCTCGTCAGGATTCAGCTGATCGGTACACTTAAGGAGACAACAAGTTGCAGATTTGATCCGAACTATCTGGGACCCAGAGAAGCCCAATACTTTAGAAGAACTGGAAGTGGTAACAGAAAGTTGTGTAGAACTTCAAGAGATAAATGAAGAAGACTATCTGGTTATTATCAGGTTCAGGCCAACAGTACCTCATTGCTCTTTGGCGACGCTTATTGGGCTGTGATTAAGAATAAAACTTCAGCGATGTTTACCATTTAAACATAAGTTGGAAATCTACATTTCTGAAGGAACCCACTCAACAGAAGAGGACATCAACAAGCAGATAAATGACAAAGAGTGGGTGGCAGCTGCGATGGAGAACCCCAACTTATGGGAAATCGTAGAACAATGTGTCCTTGAACCTGATTAATAGTTGTTTTAAGAGATACTGAACTGTAATTATTTGATATATTTGTTTAAACTCTTTGTAAAATGTAAAAGACTCATGTTTAAATAACTCGATGATTTGTGCCTCAGAGCATTTTTTAAAGGATTATTTCCAAGCAAGATTTAATTATAATGCAATACCTAGTTTGTTCAGTGTACAACATTCTCAGGATTTGTAACACTTAAGTATTCAGACAGAGGAATATTTTCTAGTTATAATGTGAAGGATGAGTTGCTATTTTTCTGATGCCCATTCTGATACAACTACTTTTAATGTCAAAAATCTACTGTGCCCAAATGTATTCAATTTAAATCATTACTCTGTAAAATATAAATAAAACAGAGATGATTCTTGTAATGATTAAAAAATAATAATAAAATAAATAAATATAAAGATATAGATAGACTAAAAATAAAGGAATAAAGTAAGATATACCATGCCAAAACTAATCAAAAGTAAGCTGAATTAGCTGTATAAATTTCAAGAAAGCAAACTTCAGGAAAATAAAAATTATGAGGGATAAAGAAAAACTACATAATTATAAGGTCTCAATTCTCCAAGTACACATCAATGTCCTAAATATGTATGTGCCTAATAACAGAAGTTCAAAATACAGGAATCCAAAATTGACATAATTGAAAGGAAAAATTGAGTATAAGAGTTGGATATTTTAACAATATTCATTCAGTAATTGATTGACTAAGCAAGCAGATAATTAGTAAGCATAAAATTGACCTGAAAAATACTGACAAGCTATTTGATTAGAATACTTCATTCTACAATATCAAGATAAACATTCTTCTCAATCTTGTGTGGAACATTCACAAAGGTAACCACTTTGTGGACTGTGAAACTACTCATTTAAAGGAATAGAAAACATACAAAGTGCGTTCCCAAACCATAATGGAATTAAATTACAAATCAATAACAGAAAAAATAGTTGTAAAATCTCCAAACTATTAGAGATAAAACAATATACTTCTAAATAACACATAGTTTAAAGGAAAAATTATGAAATAAATAAAAAAAAATCAAAATGAAAATAAATGTTATCAAATTTGGGGAATGCATAAGTAGCAGTTCTCAGAGGGAAATTAATAGTATAGTATTAAATGCATATTTTATGAAAGAATAAATCGTGAAAGTCAATAATCTAAGCTTCTACTTTAGGAAACCAGAGAATAAATGAGTAATGTGACCTGGAATAAAGCAGACAAAACAATTAGAGCAGGAGTAAATATAACTGAAAACAGGAAAACAACAGAGTAATCAAGTAAAATCAAAGTTGATATTAACCTTTAGCCAGGAAGTGGCAGTTTGACATTATTTATGAATTGTGAAAAGAGATATTAATTATGTTTGTAAACTAATCTGTTCCTCTGGGCATGATATCCTTTGATTGTATTAAATTCAGATGTTTCACTTTTAGTTTATTCAATCAAGATTAGGGTTTTGATTCATCCACATGATTAGGGCATCCAGAGTTGTGTCCCTTACCCATTGGTGGGCTATATAAAGTGATGCACAATCAAGAACAAGGAAGTAGATACACAGAAAAGATTCACAGAGGATTTTGCAGCCCAGGGAAGAAATATGAGCCTGATAGTTTACAGCTGACATTGTGAAGAGACCAGAGCAGCTGAGCCCAGAATGAAAGTAGCCCTGGTGAAAGCAATGAGCCCTATGCCAGCCTACAGCTAAGGATGGAAGAAGCTGGAACCCATGGAGCCTTGGGTGAGGAAGTACCACTTATGGTACCTTGATTTGGACTCTTTAGGGCCTTGTAACTGTAAGCTTTTACCCTAAATATATACCCTTATAAAAGCCCACAGATTGCTGGTACTTTGTATCAGCACCCACTGTGGCTGGCTAATACACAGTCTAACAAAGGAAAAAAGAGAGAAGACACAAATTACGTATCTCAGAAATGAAAAAGGGGTCATTACTACTGGTTCATGACCATTAAAAGCATAATAAACAAATAGTATGGACAACTCTATATAAAAAAAATCAATTACTTAGATGAATGGTACTAATTCCTTAAAGGAAAAAACTATCAAATATCACACAAGGAGAAATGCACAAGCATTCCAAATAATTTATTTAGATATTTTGCCCACAAACTGTTGAAGCATAAGTCCCCATTCTTTAAGTGTGATCTATATATGATGACTTCCTTTCAAAATGACCATATATAAATGTGGGGAAAAAAGAATAATTTTACACTGGGCAAATCTGAGAAACACTAACTCAACCAAGAGCAACCGTTAAGTAATAATCATAGTGTGTTTCCTTGATATGAGGTGATAAGTAAGGCACTTTACTCCTCTAGATTTCTCTCAAGAATTCATAACCCTAATCTAATTTTTGAGTATCAGACAAATCCCAATAAAGGGACATTCTATAAAATACTTCACCTGAACACTGTCAAGATCATGAAACACAAGGAAAGTCTGAGAAATAGTCCTAGCCAAGAAACTGAGGGTAAGGAGACATAGTGACTATATGTTATGTGTAGTCCTGGGTTGGACACTGGAACAAAAAAGAATATTAGATGAAAACTAAAAAAATCTGAATATAATTTGAACTTTATTTGATAATACTGTATTTACTGTACTAATTTACTAATTTGAACTTTATTTGATAATACTGTAATTACTGTACTATTTCACTAATTTGAACTGAATTAATATGTTACTAATAGGTGAAACTGAGTACACTATGTGTGGAGATTCTATGTTCTACTTTCCCAATTTTTGGAAATCCTTAAACTGTTTAAAATAAAATTTTCTTGTAAATAAAAGTTAAGTATCTTAAACATGCAATGATTGTTTAGCTCATTGCATTTACCTTTCCAAAAATTAAGTTCCTGTGTTATGAAAATATTGTCAGCCAGAAGTAGTTTCTTTGTATATACTAGTGCTTTTATTGACTAACATATTTACTAAAATTTTTGAGTTATTTAATAAATAGTCAACTTTCTGTTTTAGGAATGACTATAAATAAGTATTGATTTGGTCTTTTAAGACTTGTATGCCCACTAAGGATTTCCCTACATTTTCTAACCCTAGAATAATTGGATATTTTGTTAGTATAATTAATGCAATGTGCTTCTACTGCCTGGGCATTAAAATCAGTGATTATAAAACCTATACATAAGGGAAGTTTCCATTAAAACAGTTTTCATTTGTGGGGGTGTTTAGAATTAAGAGTTCAAGGGAGCCTCATTGTTGCCAAAGTAGAACAAACCATGAGCACAGCTAAAAGTAAACTGGGAATCATTATGTGTTATAACTGTCCTTCCTGAGGCAGTGTGGGATGTATGTAAGAGACACTGATTCAGCAACATTATATGAAAGAATGAAAGTTTCTTTACTCAGTGGAGTCAGTCATGGTGAGAACATAATACATGCCTAGTTTCCTCTGGGTTTTTGGCAATGTCATTGAAAAAGAAGTTTACATCATCTCTGGAATTGTGGAAACCTTGTCATGGGATAGGCAGGTGATGGTCAGGCCTTCAGAGTCATATGCTTATTCTCCATAAGCACAGGATTAGATTTCAGAATCAAGTTTAGGAAATTGTGATGTTGCAGATTAAAGTATTTTATTAAGTACACCAAAAATTTTGCTGCATCAAAGAAAGCAATCATGTGCAAAATACAGTAGCAGTTTTGAGATTTGAAGGATGCCAAATGTTTTTTAAAGAGGTATAAAGGAAGTTAACTTGACTTATATTGATTGGACAGGCATTTGCCCATCTTATAGGAGTGGGTATAAGTCAGGTGGGCTTATATTGGACCAAATATAATGAAACAGGATGTGATTGGC
This sequence comes from Tolypeutes matacus, assembly GCA_026826555.1. NCBI lineage: Eukaryota > Metazoa > Chordata > Mammalia > Cingulata > Chlamyphoridae > Tolypeutes > Tolypeutes matacus. Next base: position 1,683,412 of record JAKSZT010014601.1, on the reverse strand, counting down.
TATTGGGGTTGCCCACTTTGTGAGGATTTCAATTTTAAAATGATATCAAGAGGAAACTCAAGGGGACAACAAATAGGAAAATTTTATGCTCTGAGGGATCCCTAAGGTTTTTTCTCTATATTGTTTTAAAAATTTCACCCCTTTGGTCATTATCTAGGCTATTAGGACTTGACTAATTATGTTGTTACTCTATCATTTGCCACTAAAATCTCTCATGTTTCATCACTGGATTCACAGGTAAGCTGAAGTTTGAGATTTTATTTGTCCCATTCACTCTGATTTTGTATCCTTAATTGAATTTATAATTCATTGAGTTATTAGTGAAGTAGTACCATTTAGGTGTCTATAACTCAAATGATGAATGGGGGTTATTATGAATATTATGATTAAGAAGATAAGTGCCTCTATTAGGACATCTCTGAGCCAAGGTCACCATGACCCTAGAGGCCAAACAAAAAGAGAATCAGTTAATTCATATTTGGGAGATGTGTAATCTCATTCTCATGCTTCTCTAGCATGGACATCTGCTCTTGGTACCCCTTGATAAACTCCTTTGAATGTAATTTACAAATACACGGCACTGGGTACCCACATTGTACACACACATCCTTGGGAAACTAAAATATAGCCAATTGATTTCATAGAGCAAGTTTGTGATACTCCAATACTTCATCAGCTAGTGTCTTAGTTTTTCAAATGCTGTAGTGAAAAAAATACCAGAAATGTGTTGCTTTTATAAAGAGGATTTATTTGGTGTAAAACTTACACTTCCAAGGCAGCAAAAAATGTCCAAATCAAGGCATCATCAGTATGTTTTCTCACCAAAGGTCAGCTGCCAGCAGATTCTGGAGTTCTGCCACATGTCAAGGCAGGATGGCAGGTTTCCTTGTCTCTTTCTACTTGCTCAGGGAATTCAGCTGTGGGTGATCAGGCATCTTTTTGAACCTCTCAGGATTTCTCTGTCTTTCTGCAACTGTAGGTGAATCTGTAGTCCTCTCTCTTATATGACCAGGTAAAAATGGCAGAGCTCCCTTTCATTGTGTCTTTCCCTTTGTGCATTCTCAGTTTATATTGGAGACAGCAAGAGGGTGGAGATCTAAGGTGGGTCATTCTTTACTGACATAGTTCAATCAAAAGTAATCTAATCAAGTGATTGAATTAGGGGCTTCTTAACTGAATTTAATGCTATCAAAGGGCCCCATACACACAGGAATGGATTGTTCCAAGAACAAACTTTATTAGGATTCACAAAATTCAAACTGTCACACTGGGATTATGATATGGCCTTTTTAAACCCTAGGAGTATGGTATTTTACTATAAACCAGAGAGATATCAATGGCCACCATGTAGGGCATGGCAAATACTCAGTTTCTATTTTGGCAAGACTCCTTTTACTTTCATGAGATAGGAGCAAACTATAGTGGACAGGCTGTCTTTACAGACACAAAATTTCTCCAGGTGCACCATGGTTTTAATAACATAAAAAATTATTTCCACCCAGGACACAAATTTCTGGTGGGCTGAGGGTCAAAGGAAATTGTTGGTAAAATGGGACCACGTTTTCAAGTATCAATGGAGATAATTATGGTTATTATCTTGTTTTTGGATTTGACACCCAATCAGCCCGAAAAGTCAATATCCCATTCCTGAAAGGCAATAGATACTATTATTACACTCCCCAAGGGCCTTATTTTTATATGGACACAAGATATAAAAAGCACTACCTGTAAATTGTGTTATTTCCTATTACACTGTTACCTAAATGGCTATTTATGATTAGTTTCCAGAATGGAGATTTAGAAAAATGAGGGACGTTATGATCTCTTCCCATACAATACAAATTCATCATGAGAAAATTGCCAGACAAAAGACAGCTCTAAGTGAATTGTGGAATAAACACTTTAATCCTGGATAAACTCATGAAGTTTTCTGTTCTTGGTATTTTTCCACTTGTCACTGGGCAGTTATCATTTGCATTGGAAAATACACTATTTGATTACAGATAAAATTAGAAGATGTAGCTGTAAAGTTAGATAAACCTATCTCCCCCCAAGGGAGTTTTCCTGCCATTCTGGTGGGCAATAAAACTTGATAAAGTCCTTCCTAACTAGGTTCTAAAGCAGTATTGTTGATGTCTTTTCCGGTACACTAAATAATTAGTTGAATGTCATGAAGAGTCCACTGTAAAGAAATCTCAGGAAAGGCAGCCTGGTAATGTGAATAATTTAATTGAATATATGTGATTTGTCCTTTACAATAATTAACAATTTCAGAAAGTAATAGAATGGAGTCTGGTATAGTAAGAGATATAATGAGCCTCATGTGTCTTCCCATTATGAATTCAAAGAAGGACAGCCAATGCTTTCCTGAGGAACTAGATCTTATGGACATAAAGGCTTGTGGAAGAATCTTAGGTCAAGGTAGAGAGATATTCAGATAATTTAGTTACTTTAAGTTTTAAGATACCAGTTGTTCTTTCTACTTTTCTTGATGATTGAAGATGGTAGGTATAGTGAAGCTTTTAGTTGATGGGCAAAATCTTGCAAAGTTCTTTGATTATACTTGAAGTGAAATGGGTGTCTCTATCACTTGAGAGAATAGTGGGAAACCCCACCTGGGTAAAACAAGATCTAAAAGCTTTTTAGCTATTGTTAAGGCAGTAGCCTCTTGACATGGAAAAGCCTCCATTCATCCTGAATATAGACATATGATAACAAGGACATATTCATACCCCATAAAAGATGGTAGCTGTATAAATCCCATTTGAAAATGTTCAAAGGGCTCTGTTGATCAAGGTATTTGACTCTGAACCATCTTTATAGTTATCAGGGTTATGTATTTGACAAGTGGAACAGGATTCATATACTCACCATGTTTCTCATTTAAAGGTCCCCCCAACAATGATTTTTTTAAATGATATCATTCAAAATGATAGATTCTGGATCATGGAGGGCATGTCAATGTAAGGTCTTCGCTATGGGTCATTTTAGGGACTCAGGTGCTAACAGGTTTCCATCTTGGAATCACCAGAACCCACCAGAGTGGAGGGTACATCCATTTATGAACCAATTTTCTTTTTTTCAATTTTGAAATTGAAATTTGATTTTAGAATTGAACTCATGGACCTTTGAAAAGTCTCCTTAAACTTGTCCACAGGTATTAAAATCCTAAGCTCTTGACTGGACATTTTTTATGTTGTCTATTTACCATAGAGATCAGCCAAAGCATTTCCTTTATGCTTATCATTGTCTCTCCTTGAGTGAGCTTCTATTTTTATAATTTTTATAATGACTTTCTCTCTTGGGTATTTTAGAATCTTGAAGAGATTATTTTATTATAGGAGTCTCTGCAGATACCATGACTTGCCTTTGCTTCCAAATCATGCCAAAGTCAGAGATTACATTCTTTATCCATATTCCCATGAGTATTGAACATAGTAAATAAAACATATTGAAAATATTATGTTTCCTTAAGGTGTAGACTAAGCGAACCAGAATGGAAATAAATCTGGATTACTGGAGGCCTTATAAAATAAATTCATAGGGAGAGGGCAGAAGCATGCACTCAGTGGGAACCCACAAGAAAAAGGATTAGACATCCTCATGTGACAGAGGGAAGATATTAAAGTAAAAAACTCCAAGATTTATGCCAGCCAGTTCTAGAATATACCAAAACTAGGAGAAAGCAAATCTTCTATCCTTTGAAATTCTGAAACAATAAGTTCCTATGATTTAAGCCAACCCATTATGTTATTTGTGACAGTAGCTCAAAGAAATTAAGACAGCTACTGACATTTGCCTAGAAATAAAAATACAACACACAGGAACATGTATAAAGATTAAAAATATGTCAAAATTAGGCTACATAATTTAATATACCACTGTGATTGATTGGATACCAGCTAATGTGTCTGTATATTATAGAATCTATTCAGATGAACATAAATTTAAATGGAGTTGGTTGCATAGCAGTTTTTCAATTTTGCGGTATTCATAAGTATTAGTAGACTGAAAATGACCATGAAAAAGATTAATTAACCCCTGCCCCTCCTGAAAGAATGAAGACATCTAATGAATGATATTCATATGCTGCAGAAAAGATGAAGACAAAAGCCTCTCTTCACAGGAGAAAAAGATCTCAATACATGGCACATGGCAGAGTTTCACCCAATATAAATCTAATATAGGCCACATGTGTAACCTCTAATTTTCTAGTAGCCATATTAAAAATTTTAAAGGAAACAGGAAAAATAGTTTGAATAATGTTATAAATCCAATATATCCAAAATATTATCTTTTCAATATGCAAACAATGTAAAAATATTGAAATGATTTACATTAGTTTTTTGGGTACTGTCTTTATATTTGGTATTTACTTTACACTTACAGCACATCTCAACTATTAAGTTAAATTTTCATTAGAAATACTGAATCCAGATTTAGATTACATGATTTTTGAAATTTAAAAAGAAGTTGCTCCAAATAGCTGAATCAAACTATCAGTATATAAATTCAAAAGAATGAAATTGTATAAAATGAAGAGTTCAGCAACTCAAGCACATTTGTCACATTTGACTAAACCATCATATTGCAGTGCTTAGAGATAGGTTAAAAGGGATAATATGGTTCAAACAGTATGGGAGATCACAATCTAGAAACCTGTCCATTGAGAGAAATGTCAAAGATATGTATTATATTAAGAAAGTTGACACAGTGATAAAGAGTAGAATTTTGAGACAGAACAAGAAACCAGTGGTGAGAAATGCAGATAGCCTAAATATTTTCAGATGAGGGAGCAAATGAAAAAAGTTTGGCTTCATGTTAATTTGCTAGCCCTAGTGTCTAGAATAAGTTGAATGTGTTGATAGGTTATTTTACATGGAGAAGAAATAATTATGGTTCAGAACATTCCCAACATTCCCTGCAATGAACTTAATTTTTTCTTGAATTTGGGAGTATGGTAGGTTGAATTATGGAACACAGCAAACATATATTTTTATCTTAATCTGTCATCATGGGTGTGAACCAATTTTATAAAAGATCCTTTTGCACATGATAGTTTTATTTAAGATAAGAGCAAGTGAAAAAGGGATGACTTTTAGTGCAAATTATTGGAGACATTATAAAGAGAACATCCCAGAAGCCAGAGTTAGAAAAACATGATATGAGGCATAAATTGGAATTCAACAGTAACTGGAAGAGCAGCCAGAAATGAGAATACATTGCATGTGGCTGGAGGAGAAATATAAGTCAAGTAATCCAGAAGTTTGCCAACAGTCTGAACCAGAACTCTATAGGCTTTGGGGAGAAAGTATGATCTTACTGATATCTTGATTTTGGACTTCTTCTATCATCAAAATTGTAAGCTGATAAACTCCCATTGGTTAAGTTAATCCATTGTGCCATATTTGTCATAGCAGTCTGGGAAGCCAAGATAAAGATAGAAGCATAGGGACACATAAGTAGCTAAAATATTTGGGTATTTTTATTCCCAAACTTTCCCTTTTTAATGGAAAACAAACTCATAGCAAATATTTCAAGATATTTAACTGATTAGGCTTTTCACTTTTTACACATACTTATTTCTGTCTAGTTCTCATTTGTGGCCAGATTTTTAAGTTTCCTCTACCCATTTTTATCTCTGAGTGTCAGGATTTTCTTTGAACTTGGAGGGAACGGATCTATCTATTGTGTCATCTCTGCATAGGGTCACAGACACTTTTTAGTTTGTATTTTCCTATGTAAACAACCTACTAATTTATCCCAGTCTTACCAATTAAGCTTATAATAGATGTGAAACTTTCCATTTTACTTGAATATTTGAAGGACATTCTGTAATTATCAGAAATTCGGAAAAATATATCTTTCTAATCTGTGACATATTAAAGGTATAGTTATACATTTACTTGTGGCTATTATTAACTCTTTATATGAAAAAGGCCTGGCAATAATCTTGCATGGTTTATCTTAAAGAGTTTTATAAACATCAATGAATCTATGGGCTAAGATGGTCACAGGATCTTCACCCTGGAAAGTATACTAGTTATGTGGAAATCATCCAAAACTGAGTTTTAGGACTCTGTTTCCAAAAATAGTTTCTTGATTGAGGAAAGTGTAGGTAAATTATTAAAAGAATATCAGCTAATAACCACTAATGAGAGGTGTGATTATCAGGTGGTACTGTAAACATTTAAAAAAATATATTTTTTATATAATTATTTTGTGCATATGGGTTATTGAATCTATGATTAAATCCTCTAGTTGTTCTATGTCATTAGGTTGTTTATACGTTTGCTTTTGCTCATTTTGCTGTTATATTGATTCAGATTAAGGGAGAGATGTTTGAAAGGATCACGGACAATAAGGGGTTTGCAAGTGCTGATTTTGGATTTGGACGTTGTTATTTTATTTATTCCTGTAAGTTTTATTTATTTTTTTATTTTATTTTTTTTTTTCAGATTCTTTTTTTTAATTTTTTTAAAAATTTTTATTTAATTTTATTTTATTTTTATTATGGGTAAAAATCAAAATTCTCACAATACATACAAACATTTACAAAATGATATATAAATATATATGCATATATGTGTATCTGCTTACAAAATGTTATTTATATATATATATATATACATATATTTTAAGAGGTGCTTAGATTACCCAAAATATTACATGGAACCCACTGGGATTCCCATGTTGCCCACCTCCCACACCTCCCACCACATCCCACACAAACATCTCCCACAGTGTGGCCCACCACCCTCAATGAACTTACATATCCTGGAGCCTTGCCACCAACCAAAGACCACCGTTCACACTGTAGACCATTCAAAGGATCGGGGGATGGGGCATGGTCACAATGGGTGGATAATCACACAATAAATGAAGGAATCTGAATTCCTAGCC
>JAKSZT010014601.1:1630723-1648580 GCA_026826555.1 Tolypeutes matacus | reverse complement strand
AAACTAACATGTGCTATTGCCTTTATCTTCAGCTTCTTTTTCTATTGATTTAACACAGGTCACCATTTGAACATGATAATACCATGAAGAGGACTAATGTGAGTATTTGGGACATTCTAGTTTTCATGGTTACCATGAAATCATGACCCAAACACGAACGTGTATGAACCAAGTAAGTGTGTTTTTACTTTTTTAGGCTTAGTACAAAAGAAAATTTATCAGATGATTGCAATCTAATTCAAAACAGATTCTCCATTAAAATAGTTTTTCTTTTCTATTTTCAAAAGTGTATGAAATTCAAGAACAAAATGCTTAATGGTATAAAAGCTGGGTGCATAAAATTTAATTCTGACTAAATAAATAGTTTGAAGTTTAACAGCATTGCTTTAATCAATTTAGGGGTCTCTCTAGATATAACTTATTATCAAAACCCCTCATATCCATACTTAGTCTATAATATTCTTATGAAAATATTTCTCATAGGAAAAGTGAATATAAAATTCATAGATAGAATTACTTCCAATGGGAGAAAGCTTTTTTTTTTTTTTTTTTTTTTTTAAAAAATTTGCCAGCATATTTAAAGTGACTGCCTTTACTAATCACTCTCTGGCTACTCCCTGTTTATCTGTTTATTTCTCTAATTTGATCAGTTAGATATATTTAAAATCCCACTAGAGGACAAGATTCCAACTTCTTTGTTAATTATTTGTATAACTAGAATTTCTTATATGGAAATTGACACTTTTTTAGGAGTTTAGGAAAATCTTTTGATATTTTAGGGAATGTGACTAAGGAAGTTGAGCTAAGTCTGATTTCTGCATCACTATTTCTTTGGACTATCTACTCTGACAGCATTTTTGAATTCTGTTGGCCATCCTAGAAATGTATGCCGATTGTCACAGGAGTTAGCTATAAAATAATGTAAAAGAAATATGCTGTCTTTCTCCAGAACTAGAAAAAGTAGCAATTAAATCACATATCTACTGATAGTTGTATTCTAATTCACTTAAAACAGGAGAAGATATATAATGAGACATTCATTTATATTGCCTGTCTGCTTTGTTATTTCTTTCCTATCAAATATGCACACATTGGAGTCTACAACAAGCACAGCTAAATTTAGGATGATCAATATTAATTAACAATGTGAAAGAAATGATTAATATATTTTGAAAAATTATTTTAAAATATATCCTTTCTTCAATTAGCCTAAATGTTTAATTAGAAAAGTGATTTTAAAAATGAGCTTTTGAAGTTTCTCATTGTATTTGGATGCTCTTGGCTGCTTTAAACACCTCTCTGAAGTTGAGCCTGTATAAAGATTTCCAGTTACTCTTTCAATGTGTGTATTCAGCATACCACAAAAAAAAATCTATCATGGACTCTAGAATAAACACAGTGGCAATTTGAAACTTGAATTTTAAAAAGTATCTCCACAAATTTAGAGCGTAATTTGCTTTTGAGTTTATTTGTGGGATTCTCAGGAACAGGCATTTATTTTATTGGCTTGAAATGTCTTAGAGTGACCAGCCATCCCAGTTACCCAGGACTGAGGGTTTTCCTAGGATATGGTAATTTCAGTGGTAAGACTGGGGCAGTCCCACACTGAAGGGGATGGCTTATCATTTTACTTAGAGTAGAGCCATGATTTGTACTGGTTATTGACTCATTTCCCTAATCCATACAATCTTATATCTTTCTCTACTGCACCCCACTTCCCAGGCATTTCTCTCTCTGTTTCCTTGTTCTCTGTATCACTGATCCCTGAAAAACCTCAGAAAATTGAGAAATATCAACTTTCACCTCTTTTTCAGTTCTTCAGTTGTGAAATACTAAAGAGAATGCCACATTCTCCTTAAACACTGCCCTAACTAGAATCACCGCTGACTTGGCACTGCCTAATGGAGAGTTGCCTGGAATAAAATTGTCTTGCAGAAATTGTTCCAGAATGTGGGAGCACAGAGGGAGTTTTATCACTCTATTCCTACAGAACAGAGTGGTTGCTTTGGCGAGGTCCTAGCTGCTCATGTTGACAATAGAGTTGAAGATATAAAAACAGAGATGGTAACAATGATGATGATGTAGTTGATGATGCAGAAGAGAAACAGGGCTTTAAGAGTCGGCAGCCTTATAACATTGTGAATTTGCTAGTTGTTAGAGTCCCTAGATTCAGATCCCAGTGTCAATGTCTGATCTTGTGACAATGAACATGTTTATTAAACTTGCCAATCTTTAATTTCCTCATATGTAAATTATGGCCATTAATATACTTAAATCTTAATCTTTTTCTCAGGATTAAATAAAATAGTTGAGTGAATGGCACATAAATAGAACAGCTATAAGAACTGCTAGTAAATATTCTTCTAGAGTCAGTAAACACCATCTGACTTTAATTCCCTCAATCTGAAAAGAGGACATCACTGTTTAATTGGCAATATACCTGCATCCTGCCATATAATTAAAATTAACGTATATACATTCTCTCTGTATGCAGTTTTGATTATATAAATTTTTATCCTGGTAATTAATTTTTATTAATATACCCTAATGTTAGTTCTAATTAAGTTTATATTTTTCTGTGAATGAATGTGGCTTGTAAACAGTTTAAGCCCAATATGAACTTCATATCTCCCTTTGAATCCAACCTCTCTGCTGCCTTTAGGGCTTTCTAAAATTATCGCACACAACATATTAATTCCTTTCTCTAAAATTTCCCATTTCTCTTTTATTGCTTAAAGAAGCACAAAATAATTCTTTTTAGTATAATAATCTGAACAAGTTCCATCTCATTTTTTCTTACATGGCACAATACTTCTGTGCAAACAAACTGTCATAGTCTTCTAACCAAACTACTGGCTATTTCCCAGAAATATTTTATGCTACATGCCACCTTACGTTTGCAGGTTAGTGTTTATGCTTGTAATTTATTTATCCTCCTTTCTTCACTTTCCCTTCATACTCTCTGAGAACTGCTTACTTTTCAAGGGCAATACTACTTCCATGCTATTGGTTAGTCTTTTCACTAACTTATCCAAGGCCAAACCAAGTGTACTGTGTTACTATATTAAAGTGATCATGGCTCTCGTGATTTACCCATGCTTTCAACAAAGTTGTTGATTGTTCATGTCTTTCTTCACCATTACCCATGAGATAACTGTGAATATATATTTTCTACAGCAGTATAATCAAAGACAATCATGCAATGTTTAGTACAAAGTATGTGTTTTAAATATCTGTCAAATAAAGTTAGCTTTATTTTAATTAGAATTAATTGATTTATCTTTTATTGTCCCAAACAACCTTTTTCTTTCATTATAACACTTCATTATTTCAATTTTGCTTTTGGAATTTTTTCTTCCATTAAATATTTAAAAGTACCTCATTATACTAAAAAATCCTTATACTAAAACATGACTTTTCAAATGACATGAGTTTTACACTTTAAGTAATAACTCTTATTACCTTTAACTGAGAGCTCAAATTAGCCCAGATATGGGTTAATGATTCACACTCCTTATTGAATGCTCAAACCACTCAATGCAGTTATGTCTATCATTGCAATATTTAATCAAAGAAGAGACAGAGATTTGTAGAATGTAAATTACAAGTGCAAAGTCCAGAGAGAAAGTGCCAGTGTCAAGATTTAAGCTCTCTGTATTACTATTACTCCAACTAAATTTCACTTATTATTTTTGTCTCTGAAATTTAATCAATAAACAATATTAGTCAGACGTCGACATAATAATTAAAGTAAAACTGATCATTCTAAATGAGATGACCAGAAAAGGACATGATCAAAGCCAACATGGGAATCCCAGTGAGTTCCGTGTAATTTTTTGGGTAATCTAAGCACCTCTTAAAATATATGTATATATATATATATAAATAACATTTTTGTAAGCAAATACACATATATGCATATATATTTATATATCATTTTGCAAATGTTTGTATGTATTGTGAGAATTTTGATTTTTACCCACAATAAAAATAAATTAAAAAAAAAAGTAAATGGCTTTTAATTTGTAAAACCTGGAAAAGTAGACTTTCATCCTGATAGGGGCAGATTGTCTTTCGCTGAAAGCTGTGGACTTTTGGGTTACTAGGTCACTTATACAAGCCAGAGCAATCACCAAGGATTTCAGGAGAAATGATTGACCACTGCCTGGATGTCTGCAGATAATGGACAGTAAATATACTTCTACTTAGAAACAGAAATAGGCATTCTGATCAAGGATTTTATAGTCAATTGGTAATGCCTCCATCACACGATATGTGTCCTGGTCTCCTTCTGTGTTCAGCTTCCTACATACATAATAATCATAGCAACTCATGGAAATAAAGCACTGAGAAAAGAGTCCAAACAAATCCATCACTTCTGTGAAAGAGGATGTGTGACATTCTCATCTTGTGAAGAGATGAGAAAAAGAATCTTCAGATTCTCTCACTTTTGCTCCTATCTCAGAGAAAAGCTCTTCCTTACCTCCTTGAAAGCTGTCGGCATTTTGTAAAACTTGGTTTTGTATCTTGGGACTAGAATCTCTTCCCCACACCCACCTCAGGAGATTTCATAAGTACATTTTCATGGATAAATAATTTAACAATTTACATTGATAAGTAATTCTTTAAGGGGAAATTAAGCTTTTTTTCTTCACTGAGGAAGGTTCACTTTACATTTGAGTGCCTGTTTTTGATAGATAAGATCATGTAGGTGAAATGGAACTTATTTCTTATAGATTGAGCCCTAGAAGTTTTGATGCCAGAACTTATTCAGATGCAGTGAGTAGACAGGGCCCTGCTAATACACTTGGAAACCATATTCAACACTTAGTATTTTAATGATTAGTTAATATCATTTATTTTGATATCAGATCCTTCAAATGTTTAAAGACAACTATTTTATCTTTGTTTTTTTTTTCTCTACACCGTATCTCATTAGGAAAAAAAAAACTTCCATTATCCTCAAATCTTTCTTATTTTGTGTTTTTTGTGAAGGTATATAGAAGAGAGAGTAATAGCAAATTCTTTTTGAGTCAGACAAGCTAGGTATTAATCTCAGCTCTTCCATTTACAAAATGCATAATCCTAGTCATGGTTATTTTATCTCTTCACATTTGTTTTCTTACTAACCATATAAATAAAGTAAAATTAAGTTTCAATGTGGTTGTGAAGTCAAAATGATATCCATTTCTGCAGAGGCCCTAACAGAGCCTGTCATGTACCATAAATCTTAGTTATGGCAATTTTTATTATATCATTTCACTAAGATAAAATGAAAAGTAAAGCTAGGGATTCTCAAATTAGTTGACATATTAGACAAAAGCTTCTCTTTTTCAGTCTGAAGAATTGCACATGAATCGGCAGCTTAGATTTTCTTAGTGAATTAATTGTGACTGCAGGGCATGGGGGAGTAAATTGTACCAGATTTGTGAACATACTCTCAATAATGCTTTTTATTTATGTCTTTGTTTAGGTATCAGAAATAAAATATAAACTTGAACAGTCCAAAAATTTCAAACAGAATTATGAGTAAACTCACAACTGTTGTGGACACTTTTACTAGAGCCACCTGGTCATAACTGTCCTGAAAACTGTAAATTCATATAAATGACTGACTGCATAAAAAGCTAAACCAAATTAAATAAGAAAAAAATGCAACTCACACACAGTTGACAGAATGCTAAAGAAGTTTCATGGAGGAATAAAATAGGACAAGAATTTCCCTTATGTACTAGTGACTGCTTTTAAAGAAAGAAGAAAATCCAACTGTGTTTTTTCCTTGGCTATCCTTAAAAAATTGCTATATATTATATATATAATATCTAATATTTTTCCTAAGTTATAAAGTTTTCAGAAAAAATAAATCTGATCCATATAGAGGTTAATATGGTTAATGATAAACTATTATGAAATGAAGAAGAAACCTTAGATCTGTTTTTAAATCCAACTCAATTGGCATTAAATGACAATGCAAAATGTTGTTGGTTCACTCAGTTTTAGCAATATGCTTGTCACACTGAAGAAAAATTGTCAAGACAAATATTTCATTACATTGTTTAACATTTGGACTGTGATAAATTAATCAATGGTTCTATGAATACCAGCCTCAGAAAACTATGTTGGGTATTTTTCTTCCCCAACTGTGACCACTATGCTTAAATCTGTCATCTTCAATTGTTTCAGATATTCCCACTAAAATATGACTCAGTAACAACTTCTAGGGATACCATGTAATTAACCAAGTCTGTGCAATATGTAATTATATCTACTGTATTATCAAGGGAACTATATATGATAATGTAGATTATTCTGAGACAAGTTTTAACTCAAAATGGTAACATTGAAATGTTTGAAGACATTTATTTTTTGTGTATTTTTCTTTTCAACCACTAGCTGTAGTTTGTCTGAGTGATCAATGGAGGAACATGCATCAGGAAATGGTATCTTTCTGGAGATTAGAGGATATTGCCTGGAAAAGAGATATTGACATCGTACAGAAATTCTTGCTACAAAGTTGTATCAAATCAATAATCAAATTAATGAATTCGTGCACAGACACTCAACACCCAAAAATATCTCCTAATAACAACATGCAGATCCCTTTAGTTCATTTAATTGCCAAAGCAGAATGAACTACAGCACTGTAACTGAGTTCATGATTTTGGGCCTCACAAGAAATCCTGAACTCCAGAAAATGCTCTTCATTATTTTTCTCTTCATCTACCTTGTGGCTTTTCTTGGCAATATGCTCATTGTCATTGCCATAATTTATAACACCACCTTGCATACACCCATGTATCTTCTTCTTCTGGCACTGGCTATTGTGGACATCATCTGCACAACAAGCATCATCCCAAACATGCTGGGGTCTATGGTAATATCAGATAAGACCATTTCGTATAACAGCTGCATGTCCCAGCTCTTCTTCTTCACATGGTCACTTGGGGCTGAGATGGTTCTCTTCACCACCATGGCCTATGACCGCTACGTGGCCATCTGTTTCCCTCTTCGCTACAGCACTATTATGAACCACTACATGTGTATTGCTCTGCTATGCATTGTCATGGCTATTGCAGTGACCAATTCCTGGGTCAACACAGGTCTCATCTTGCGGCTGAATTTCTGTGGGCCAAATACCATTGATCATTTCTTCTGTGAGATACCACCACTGCTGGCTTTGTCTTGCAGCCCCGTGAGAATCAACGAGGTGATGGTATATGTTGCTGACATTACCCTGGCCGTAGGTGACTTCACTCTCACCTGCATCTCCTATGGTTTTATCATTGCTGCTATTCTTCGCATCCGCTCAGCAGAAGGCAAGAAAAAGGCCTTTTCAACATGCTCATCCCACCTCATAGTGGTTTCCCTCTATTATTCCCCTGTGATCTACACCTATATACGTCCTGCTTCCAGCTACACATTTGAAAGGGATAAGGTAGTAGCTGCACTCTATACTCTTGTGACCCCAACATTAAATCCGATTGTTTATAGTTTCCGGAATAAGGACATGCAGGCAGGGATTAAGAAAGTGTTTGCATTTCTGAAACATTAGTAGTTTCAAGATGAACATCATTTCTCTAGCCTAGAATCATCTCCTAGAATATTTCAGATTTTACTAAACTTTCATAGTTTCTTCCACCCCCATTTTAGCCATTCCCACTTAAATGCAAGTATGTTTCACTTGACTGTACGTCACTTCCTTATCCCTTCTTTTCTAAAGTACATTTATTCTCTTACTATATCAATTACACTGACTTCTGCTCATCATTCCACAGTTCTGAAATGTTCTTTTTCTGAAAACTAAAAGCACTCATAGATGTAATATATCTCTTTTTGTTTACTCAGTTCCTAGCATTTTCTTTGCCTCCACAAGTTCCATAGTGTGAACAATATTTGCAATGTAATACAAATATCCCCTCACATAAATATGTATCACAACGTATACTTCAACATGTTTCTTCTATATATACATACATATTTCTTCAACATATACATAACTTCAAATATTCATATATGCATATATGCAAGCATTTACTTACACACATATACATATCATGCATATATAACCAAGAAATATCACTTCCAATATTATAGAAATAAATATCCTGTGAACTCCATTACAATGAAAGAAACAGTACATTATGTGGTAATGTGGGGTGCTTCAAAGAGGGAGTTCATTGGAAGGGAGTCATTTGGGATTGTTGGGTGGTTTGGACAATGATCAAGGAAGCATGGATTTTTCCTGGATTGGGTAGTGTCAGAAAATGGGGGCAATTTCATAGAGGTTACAGGAGGACAGGAAGAATGAAATATTGTTAAAGCTGTAATTGGTAAAGAACTTGTAGTCATTTGTATTATCTGGGAGAAGAGGACATCAGTTATTTCTGGGGCTTCAGTAGTGTTCTTAATTTTATCTGTTTTCATGAAGTAGATGGAATGATCTTGATATTGTCTGGTGTTTTTTGTTGTTGTTGTCTTGCTTTTTTAAAGAATCAATAGGAGAAGTACATCATGGCCTATCTGAGCAGGCCAGCTCAGCTGACAGCTCCCTCAGACTAGTTTCATCCTTTCTCATTTCTTTAAAGTTCAGCTCATAGATGGCCTTCTCCATTATACTTTCTTCCTTGTCAGAAACCACATAGAATTCAACTCAACAGCCTAGGTTAATTACTCTATTTGGAATGAATGTTAACTCCATGAATGGTTCTTTTTTCTATAATGTGGTTTAAAAGACTGAGACCGTCATTTGAAACATTCAAATTTTCTTTTACCTAGATTTTTAAAATTTTAAATGAAAAATTTGGAAAGGTACCTTATTCTGAACTCATACTCCACTGTGATGTGTATTTTGCAATATATCTATAAAGGTATACCACATAAATATATTTTGGACTATCTTATATGAGTTCTACATAACCCATTACACTGTAATATATACCTCATGCAACATAGGAAAGAAATAACTTTGTGTATCTTAATTGTCTAGGATAGTTATGTGTATGTTATGTACAGTAAATTATATTCTTCATATTTCCTCATCAAGATCCTTATACCCCTCATCAGGGTAAAAATGCATATTAAATTCTTACTGATTATTCTATGTTTCAGAGAAAGAGAACAAGAGAGGTTTGGTGTTTTGTGCATTTTGTTTCAATTCTAAATTAATATGTGAATGTGGGGTGAGGAAAATTATGATGTAAAATTGATTTCACATTCACTATATCTGATACTTTAATAGCACATAATGAATATTCCTAAATGGGAAGGGCTATTTTACTTTGAATGCTGTGATAATAAGACATCTAATCTGCGCTTGACACTCATTTAGGATATTTAGATTTCACTGGAGGAAATTATCTTTGTACTGAAATAAATTGTTGGAAAAATTCTGGGTAAGTTTTCAATATTATGTTCAGTTGCTGGCCAATGAGGAGAATTACAACTCATGCAACAGAAGCGTGGTGTTAGGCCATCAAAGCTGTATATGGTAGTTCAAGTATGCCATCAAAGAACTATGCTTCTTTAGTCTTCTTGCCCTGGCATTCAACTTTGTCTTCTCCAGGAACACAAAAAGCTTCTGTTTTACTAGTTATCACACCCATGACCCAAGCAGAGTGAAGGCTCAAGAATAAAGATAGCAAAGGGCAAAGAAGCCTTTGTTTATTCTTTTTATAAGAATAATCCAAACTAGAAGAATATATTTATATCAGATAAGCCATATATTACATATATTACCAAGTAATATATATATATTACTACACTGTCTCCAGCTCTAATGATCGAAAGGAAGACCGAGATTTTGAAACCAGGCATCTTGGCATCCCTGATAAAAGTTGACATTAACATTCAATGGAATGTAAATGAATGTCCATATTCTGCTGGTTCCTGGTAGTACTTATAACAACAAATGTCCCACAAATGCAGATTTGAAACTGCTGAAGTATGGAATAAAATATGGACTGAAAGAGAGAATGCTAAAAGTGAAAACACCATCATAACATAAACTTCAGTTTTCACTGGCGCAGAATATAAGGTTTACTAAAATTTGATATGATGTGCTCTTTCAAAAATGCTTTTCAGAATATATTTCTTTTTGTGTTACATTATATCAGGTAGAGAGTAACACAGGGATTTAGATAATTAGTAAAAAATGTGTCTTTGTAATACATATGTGGAAGTCAAAAGGTAAACACTGGCTAAGGTGGCTGGTTCACCTAGAGCATGTTTTTAAGAGAGTCATGTGGACAAAGCTCTGTACACGGAAGATACGCCATAGATGTCTCCCTTAGGAAAATAGTAGGCCATTATTATGATTACAATAAAAAATAACATATTGAGATTTAAAAACCCACTCAAGATGAATTAATAAATAGAAATTATATCTAGAGTTTAGCATAGGAAGGAAATTCAAGGTTCAGATTCTACCCTGGGTTTGCTTATTTCCAGGGAGATGGAATGAGCTTACAGTCTCGCATAAGTTATTGGGCCAGTTTCAGAATATGGGCTAGGAACTTTTAAGAAACTAAAAAGAAGAATTAAACTCTGAGTCATATTAAGTGATTTTTTTTTTTAGAATAGCAGATATTTATTTTATTATAAACCTCAAACTATTTTTTGAGTATATCATATATATTTTTCTGTTTATATTATATATTACATAATATTTTAAAATGTGTCAAAGACAAAATGAATAAAACTTAATAGAATTAACTCAATTAATATATTATGGTACACATATTATGATAATTCTAAAATATATAATATATTAATGAAAATATAGTATATTAATGGTAATATTTTGGTAATATTAGTAAGATACATATAACTGAATGTACTTTCATATTTTTGAAATCTTATTTAATAGTTGGTTACTAGTGAGGCAATGGTTTTTCTTAGGTGTATTATACTGTCATATTTAGATGCAAAGAGTAGCAAGCTAAAAGAAACACCTCACAAAGTATCATATAAAAATAATACAAATGCATGACTGTGCTTTTTATGTCATGGGTGTAATTTTTAAATAATTTTCCACAATTACGCAAACATGCTGTTGAAATTTGGTCTTACAAATAAATCAGAAGCTAATGAAGGCTTGGTTTCTTTAAAATGGTTATAAAACATATTTGGGCCTCTTCTTTTGGTAATTTGAAAAGAATTTAGAAAATGTGTTTCTAAGTGTGCTGTGCATGCATACACGAGATTTTAGAGATTTGCTTATCATTTTTTTCAACAAAGTTATATAATGGCATATATATTTCCAAACATATATTCTTTAAATTTTTCTCTATGTGTATTAAGTTTTATGAAACTTAACTTTGGTTAGGAAGCATGTAAATGTCCTTAAAATATTAATCAAATTTTGTTTTATTTTAATTATGGTAAAATATTTTATATTAAAATTATCACAAATAACTAGAAAACAAAGCAATGTGACCGCACATCTTTAAGGTGATATAACCTGAATGCAAAGAGCTGCAAACAATTTTTGTACTGTTTTTAGGAACTCTAGACATGTAATTGTGAGCTAAAATATAGGAATTCTTCAGTATAAACCTGTTTTTTTCAACATCAATACTTTTGCATAATTAAAAAACACATGAATTTAAGATGTATTTTACCTTTAAAATATACATATTTACTAGTTCAGTCTCCTAAAAGGATTTAGAAATAAGGGTCAGTGCAGTAGCAACTTCAACTTTGAGATTGCAGTGCTTAAAAAGTTGTTTTGCAAGATGCTACCGTTGGAGAAAACTGTGTAAACGGTATGGTAGATCCCTCTCTACTTTTTTCTTACACAATTTCATGTGAACCTTCATTTATTTCAAAATTAATAAGTTCAGTTAAAAGAAAGAAGATAGTGAATTAAAAAAATAGTTGCTATTAAGCAACACAGCTCTTTGCTAAAATACTAGACTATAGATCAGGTGTGGATTTAGGATATAGCAAAAAACCCTTGGATGGTAGTCAAACCAGAAAGCTTGAACACTATCAAGATTAATAGAGCCATGTCAAATGGACACAGGAATTAAGTTACATGTTTCTAACGGCAAAGACTTGACATTTGTGCATAAGTATGTAAAATAATTGCAGTTAATATAATGCATCAAATATATTTAAATTCAGGAGATCCAAATAATCCTAAAATAGTTTGTGAACTTAGGAGGATATTAGGCAACCAACTCATTAAAATTGGCAAAGAAAAGAAAAGAAAAAAAGTAGTTATTTTGATTTCTGTAAACAATTGTCATCAAGACATCAAGGTTGGCAAATAGTTGGTGTATTAGGTGGAGATGTTAGTTTTCATAAAAGGGATTTCAGCTAATAAATTAAGAGTTTGACATTTGATAATATTTATAAAGTGATAAATTTTAGCTATAAAATTTTAGGTATATAAAGTGTTGTATTTCAGAGAGACATTGTGAAATATGTATAGGTCAAATAATATGAAGTCTGTGGGAGTGTAGTTGGGGAGCACTATAAAATAAAATTGGTTAATTTTTGAAAATGGATTATTAGGTAATGTATAATATCCACTAAAATTCCATTATAAAATTTACATAAGATAAAGGTAAAAAAGGAAACACACCTTCCATCTTTAACTTTGACAATTCTTGCAAAAAATTGTTCATAAGCAAACCTTGTGTGGAATGATACATTTGTAAAGATTTCATTATATCTTGTGTAGTTTTCTTAATGAAATTAATCAGTTCACATTTTTTTAAACATTTGTCTACAAATATTTGATGTATAGTTTGGCTTGGATGTAGAGAATTAACTTTACCACAGGAATAAAAAGATAATAGTCCAGTAAAAGTAGGTGCTGAATTAGTGTTTAAATTCTACATAATTATTTCTATATAGCTTTTTTAAAAAAAATTAGAAACAGCATTTATTGTAGGGACTATATCTTCTCTAATACATCTTCCCTTCACTCATTTATAAAAATGTTCTTTGAGTATTTTATTATAAAATCAAATTGCTACAAATACTAGATACTCTCATAGAAGACCATTTACACGGAATAATTAGTTTTAATATTGACGCCTCCAAACTTTCATCATTTCTCTGTTTCTTCAATAATATATTCTGGAATAGCAATGAAGCTGTTGCTCATCCTATTGCTTTTTAAAATATATATATATATATATTTAAATAAATAAATATATTTAAATATATATATATTCAAGTATTTAGATTACATAAATGTTGCATAAAAATATAGGGGATTCCCATATGCCCTACTTCCTATACCTCCCACATTTTCCCACATTAACATCTTTCATTAGTGTTGTACATTTGTTACAATTGATGAAAACATTTTAGAGCATTGCCACTAAGCATGGATTATAGTTTACACTCTCTCCTGCACAATTTTGTAGGCTATGGCAAGATATGTATTGACCCATATCTGTCATTGTAATATTATTCAGGAAAATTCTCAAGTCCCCAAAATGCCCCCACATTTCACCTGTTTTTCCCTCTCCCTGCCCTCAGATCCTCCAGTGGCCACTGCCCTCACATGAATGATATAATTTCTCCCATTGCTAGAATCACAATAAGTCTATAGTAGAATACCAGTAAGTCTACTTTAGTCCATAGTTCATTCCCCAATCTGGAGGATAATGGGATGGTGTTGCCCACTCCACCTGTAACTGAGAGGAGTATTTGATCACATGGGGATGATGGATGGGACACTCTTGCTTGCAGTTGTAGACACTCTGGGTTCCCTGTCCATTGTCATTGTCCATGATCATCTCCTTGTTAGTTGTACTGGGAGTCCAATGAACTGGAGAATAGGTATTGCAACTCTGTTGAATTTCAGGGCCCAGCTGACATATGGACAGCCCAGAGATTAAAGACTCATGGACGTACACCTACCAACTCCAGCACCAACTATAGGTTCAAATTAAATGGATAGAAGAGACATGTATATAAAAGTCACATCTGAGTCCAATGCTGTCACACTCGGGAGCACAAACACCAAAGTAGGGCCACTGGCAAGGCACCAAACTCTGGAGATATCTGCCATGACCATACGTCCTGGGTATCTCCAGAGCCCTCAGGAGCCTCACTATTTGGGATAATATTTACCTTGGCTGTCTATGAGATCTTGCTGAGACATGCATAAGTGTTACCTTTCTGGTGACCTCCCGACTCACTTTGAAGTCTCTTAGCCATATACACTCATTTGTCTTCAACTTTTCCCCCACTTAGTCAAGGCCTTTTTCCAGTTGTATCAACAAACAATGCTTGGTAGTAATCCCTTGGTTCCAGGGAGGTTCATCCCTGGGGATCATGTCCCATACTGTGGGGAAGGTAGCACATTTATATGCTGAGTTTGGCTTGGAAAGAGGCCACATTTGAGGATCAAGGAGCCTCTCAGGACACAACTATTGGGCACTCTCCAACACTAGGCTAAGTTGCAAATTCAATAGGAAAACACTCGCAAGCATAGTCTTCAACATCAAGGGACCATAAATGAACCATTTTTCTTCATTAGGCATTGCTTTTGCACTTGGGGAATTGTCACTGTTCCATTAGAAAATGTGGCAGAGCTCCCCAGCATGGGAATTCAATAACTTTCAGTTGTGTGAATCTCCACCCACTGTGGCAATGCTCCATGAACATTTGAACATATTTATATAACTTATGTGTGACTTTCTCCCATGTATCCCCCATCACTGACTCCTCACACCATTGATACTCCCCTGCAAAAGTTGTAACCCTTTTGTGACCCAAAACCTCTTCAAAAATGAAGCCAAGAATATTGTCAAATTCTATTAATAGGAAAATGAAATAATAATGTTAGGTTTAAACATAAGAAATAAAATATATAATAATTTAGAGAAAATAAAACTAAAATAAAGTAAAAAAGATCAGGGTATTAAAAAACAATGGAAAACATTAAAAATAAATTAGTTTTTTGACATTTTTCCTTTAATGACTGTAATATCAGTTATCTTCTATGTACAATAGCATTTTCTTCTATTTCTTCTCCAGTGTCTCACTTTTTTTTTTTTATTGATTTCAGACAAGTTTTAGGTCACAGTAAGGCTGCATACAGAATATAGGGAACTCCCATATACCCCACATCCTCCCCCTTTCCTACCTTCCCTATTAGTAATCTTTTTACATGTGGATGGTACATGTGTTACAACAGATGTGTAAATATTGAAACATATCTACCATTGAAACATATGACCTCCTGACTCACTTTGAAGTCTCATGGTTTCCATTATGGTTTACTTTTTAGACCATACACTTTTACAATTTTTTGATGAAACTTAACATGGCCTGTATCCATCATTGCATGATCAAGGAGAACACTTCCATTGCCACCAAATACCCCCTCTTCAATCTCTTCTATTCTTCCCTCCTTCTACCCACAGGGCCCATGGAGACCACCAGGCTTCACTCCTTGAAGGACAAGATTCTTTAGATACTTGCAACAATGCTGTGGCCTGGACACATTAGTCTGTCTTCCCCTATTAGGAAAGCCCATGCTTTCAAGAGATTACCCCCCCCCATTTGAGAACATAACAGTCCTCCCCAGCATGGGAGTTCAACACCTTCCCATTCACTATGTAGGTCTCCCCCCACTGATACAACACACTATGACAAAATGATCACTTGCACATTATCTAGAAGACTATCCCAGGTGCACCCTATCCCAAATGCCCCTGTCCATTCAATAACCTACACTAGTAATGCTTCCTTGTCATATTGCCAATAGAGTTTTCTCAACATTGTAGTTTCCCTCAAGTACCTACCTATCCCCAGTGTTCATCTATTCCCTCCTTCATCCCTCCTCCCAGTTCCCTGGACCATCCTACCCATTCTCCCACCCTAACCCCCTGACAAGCTTACACCACCCAATCCAATAGTATCCCTACATCCCTATCATATCTCTTCACTGAACAACTACTCACATCCACCTTATCATGCATTTTGCCCATATGATCATTAGCTACAACCTTTTTCTCCCTTCATATTTCCTGTAAACCTATCTTCAAGACTCGAGCTCTCTGAGTTGGCTGGATTTACAGATGACATGATCCTATACATAGAAAGCCTTGAGAAATCTACAACAAAGATGCTAGAGCTTGTAAATGAGTTTAGTAAAGTTGCAGGCTATAAGATCAATGCTCAAAAATCAGTAGCATTTCTGTACACCAATAATGAGCAATCTGAGGAAGAAATGAAGGAAAAAATACCATTTACAATAGTAACTAAAAAAACCAATACTTAGGAATTAACTTAACAAAATATGTAAATGACTTATACACAGAAAACTACATAGCACTGGTAAAGGAAATCAAAAAAAACTTAAATAAATGGAAGAATATTCCCTGTTCATGGATAGGAAGACTAAACATCATTAAGAGGTCTATCCTACCCAAATTAATATACAGATTTAATGCAATTCCCAATAAAAATCAACACAGCATTTTATACTGAATTTTAAAAACTATGAAATTTATATGAAAGCACAAGAGGCCCTGAGCACCCAAAGACATCTTGAAAAAGAAACATGAAATTGGAGGAATCACACTACCTGACTTTAAAGCATACTACAAAGCTACAGTGGTCAAAACTGCATGGTATTGGCACAAGGAGAGACATACAGTCCAATGGAACCAAATTGAGACCTCCGATATAGATCCTCACATATATAATTATCTGATATTCAACAAGGTGACCAAGCCCACTTAACTAGGAAAGAATGACCTCTTCAACAAATAGTGCTTGGAGAACTGGATATCCATCTCCAAAAGAATGAGAGAATACCATCTCACACCTTATACAAAAATCAACTCAAGATGGACCAAAGATCTAACTATAAGAGCCAAGACCATTAAGACCTTGGAAGATAATGTAGGGAAGCATTTGCAGGACATTGTAGTAGGAAATGTTTTCATGAACATCACACCCAAAGCACAAGAAATGAAAGAAAACATAGATAAATGGGATTTCCTCAAAATTAAAACTTTTTGCATCTATAAGGAGTTTGACAAGAAAGTGAAAATACAGCCTACCCCATGGGAGAAAATATTTGGTAATCATATATCAGATAGGAGCCTAATATCAAGCATATATAAAGAAATCATATACTTGTAAAAAAAGCATTTAAAATATGGGCAAGTAATTTAAATAGACACTTCTTCAAAGAAGAAATACAAATGGTTAAAAAGCACATGAAAAGATACTCAACATCACTAGCTATTAGGGAAATGCAAATCAAAACTGCACTGATATATCATCTTACAGCCATTAGACTAGCAGCCATTAAAAAAAACAGAGGACTACAAGTGTTGTAGTGGATGTGGAGGAATGGGAACCCTCATCAACTGCTGGTGGGAACGTACAATGGTCCAGTCATTGTGGTGGAGAGTTTGGCGGTTCCTCAAAAAACTAAATATAGATCTGCCATATGACACAGCAATTCCACTGCTGGGTATATACCCAGAAGAACTGAAAGCAAGGACACAAACAAATATATGCACACCAATGTTCATAGAGGCATTATTCACTATAGCCAAAAGTTGGAATCAACCCAAAATGCCCATCAACAGATGAATGGATAAACAAAATATGGTATATAGATACAATGGAATATTACTCAGCTGTAAGAAGGAATACAGTACTCACACATGGGATAACATGGATCAATCTTGAGGACCTTATGTTGAGTGAAGCAAACCTGGCATTGAAGGACAAATATTACATGACTTCATCCCATTGTTTTCAAACAACTATTTCAACCACATTTCACAATCTAAGAAAAACACATATCTCTTTAATGGTATTTTACCTCCTTTCTTTTGCTTTCAAATAATAAGAATAAATGACAACTCAC
>JAKSZT010014601.1:1510075-1590894 GCA_026826555.1 Tolypeutes matacus | reverse complement strand
ATGAATTAATCTATCTTCATTTCTGAAGGAGAGTTTTGCCAGATACAGTATTTTTGGTGGGCAAATATTTTCTTTTAGTACTTGAAAAAATTTGTATTACTTCCTTCTTATATCCATTCTTTCAGAGAAGAATTCAAGTGTCATTTAAATTGGTAATATTTTTTTTCTGTCTTTGGGATTTTTTTGTGTTTAGTTTTATACAAACTTAATTATGTTGTAGTTTGTCATAAATTTCTATGAATCGACTTCATTCAAGGCTATCTTTGATTCTTGAATGTGTGGATTTATAACTTTAGCCAAATTTTGGGTGTGTTGGGCCATCATTTATTCAAATACATTTCATCTCTCATTTCTCTTCTTCTTCTGGGACTTCGATAATATGATCGACTGGAAATGGATCTTACTGAGTCCCACTAATCCCTTACATGGATTGCCCTTTCTCAAACCATGTCAGATGTCCTTCTTCTATCTATTTATTTTTTATTTTTTATTTTTTTATTTAGTTTATTATAGAACTTAGAGGTATACACACCAATCATGAATAAATTACAGGATTCCAATATACACCCTTATTATTAAAACCTTGTATTGGTGTGGTACATTTGTTACAGATGATGAAAGCACATTTTTATAATTGTACTATTAACTACAGTCTGTGTTTTGACTTAGGATTCAGTGAGTTATGCAGTATCATGGATTTTTAAAGAAATTTTATTCTGTTACCATAATGTTATCTAACATTTCCCATTTTAAGCATATTCAGATATGTGTCAGTGTTGTTAGTTACATTCACAATGTTTTGCTATCATCACTGCCATCAATTACCAAAATATTTCCATCATTTCAAGTAGAAACTATTTGCATTTTAATTCCCTATTCCCTAGGACCAGTCTTGGTCCTGTTAACATATATTCTAGATTCTGACTCTATAAGTTTGCTCATTCTAATTATTTCATAACAATGTGATCATACGGTATATGTCCTTTTGTGTCTGGCTTATTTCACACAATATGATGTCTTCAAGGTTCATACAGGTTGTTTCATATATCTGAACTTCTTTTCTTTTTGGAGCTGAATAATATTCTATTGTAGTTTTATACCACATGTTTGTCCATTCATTGGTTGATGGACACTAGTTTTGCTTCCATCTTTTGGCAATTATAAATAATGCAGCTCTGATTTTTGGTCTTCTTTCATTCTTTTTTTTTAATAATAATAATTTTTTTAAATACTAACATTACATAAATGTTACACAAAAAATATAGGGATTCCCATATGCCCCACTTCCCACACCTCCCACACCCTCCCACATAACCATCCTTCATTAGTGTGGTATATTCATTACAATTGATAAACACATCCTGAGGCTTTGTCACTGAGCATGGACCATAGTTCACATTGTAGTTTACACTCTCTCCCATTAAGTGTTGCATGTTATGTGACAATATAAAATGGCCTATATCTGTCATCGCAATGTCATTCATGATGATTCTTCAATGTGCAACTAAAACATTCACCTAACCATAGGTTACATACGTGTGGGTGCTGGCACACAACCTTCTCCCTTTCTATTTTCTGTAAACCTATATTCCAGACAATAGCTCTCTAAGTCTGCTCAATTTGCTAAATTCATATCAGTGATATCTTGTACTGTTCATCATTCAATGCCTGAATTTCCTCACTCAACATAAGGACCTCAAGATTTATCCATGTTTCCCTGTATGTTAGCACTGTATTCCTTCTTACAGCTTAGTAATATTCCATTTTACGTATGTACCACAGTTTGTTTATCCATTTATCTGTTGGTGGGCATTTGGGTTGATTCCAACTTTTGGCAAAAGTGAATAATGCTGCAATGAACATTGGTGTGCATATATCTGTTCGTGTCTTTGCTTTCGATTCTTCTGAGTATATACCCAGCAGTGGAATTGCTGGATATATGGTAGTTCTATAGTTAAGTTTTTTAGAAACTGCCAAACTGTCCTCCACAGTGGCTGGACCATTCTTCATTCCCACCAACATTGGATGAGGGTTCCCATTCCTCCACATCCTCTCCAACACTTACAGTCCTCTGTTTTTTTTTTAATAGCTACAATCTAATGGGTTTAAGATGGTCTCCCATTCTAGTGTTGATTTGCATTTCCCTAATAGCTAGTGATGTTGATGATCTTTTCTAACACTTTTTAGCCATCTGCCTTTCTTCCTTGGAGAATTGTTTTTACAAGTCGCTTGCCCATTTTTAAAGTAGATTGTTTCTGTTTTTATTTTTAAAGTGTAGGATTTTTTTATATATGCTGGATATTAGGCTTCAATCAGATATATTGTTGCCAAATATTTTCTCCCACTGGATAGGCTGCCTTTTTACTTACTTGATAACATCCTTTGAAGTGCAAAAGTTTTTAATTTTGAGGAGAAACCACTTATCTATTTTTCCTTTTGCTGGTTGTGCTTTGGGTATGGAGTTCATGCAACCATTTCCTATTACAAGGTCCTTTAGATGCTTCCCTGTATTATTTTCCAAATTCTTTATGATTTTAGCTCTTATATTTAGATCTTTGATCCATCTTGAGTTGATTTTTGTATAAGGTGTGAGATGGCATTCTTCTTTCTTTCATTTGAATATGGATATCCAGTTCACCAAGCACGATTTGTTGAAGAGAACATTCTCTCCCAACTGAGTGGGCTTGGTTGCCTTGTCAAGTAACAGATGACTGTATATGCAAGAACCTTTATCAGAACTCTCAATTCGGTTCTATTGGTCAGTATGGCTAACCCTGTGCCAATATCATGCAGTTTTGACACTGTAGCTTTGTATTATGTTTTAAAGTCAGGTACTGTGATTTCTCCAAATTCCTTTTTCTTTTTCAATATGTCTTTCATCATTCAGGACCTCTTATCCTTCCAAATAAATTTCATAGAGAATTTTTCCAGTTCAGTAAAAAATACTGAGTTGATTTTTATTGGGATTACATTAAATCTGTAGATTAGTTTCAGTAGGATAGACATCTTAATGATGTTTAGTTTTCCTATGCATGAACAGAGAATGTTCTTCTGTTTATTTAAGTCTTCTTTGGTTTATTTTAACAGTATTGTGCAGTTTTCTGTGTATAAGTCATTTATTTCTCCAGTTAAATTTATTCCCACTTATTTGATTCTTTCAGTTACTACCTTCAATGATATTTTTTCTTGATTTTCTCCTCAGATTGCTCATTTTTGGTGTACAGTATTGCTACTGATATTTCAGCATTGATCTTACAGCCTGCAACCTCACTGAATTCATTTATAAGTTCTAGAAACTTCAGTGTAGATTTCTCAGGGCTTTCTATGTATAGGATAATATAGGATCAGGTAGTCTGTAAATACTGCAATTTTTACTTCTTCCTTTCAAATTTGGAAGCCTTTTATATCTTATTCTCATTCTTGCCTTAGTTCTCGAGCAAGTACTTCTAAGACAATGTTTAATAGGAGCAGTGATAGTGGACATCCTTGTTTTGTTTCTGTTCTTAGAGGGAAACCTTTTAGGATTTCAACATTCTATATGATGTTAGCTGTGTGATTTTCATATATACCCTTTATCATGTTCAGAAAGTTTCCTTCTATTCCTATCTTTTACAATCTTTTTTATCAGGAAAGGGTGCTGCATTTTGTCAAATGCTTTTTCTGCATCTATAGAGATGATCGTGTGAATTTTTCCATTCAGTCTGTTTATGTGGTGTTACAATGATTGATTTTTTAAAATTTATTTTGAACCATCCTTGCATACCTGGGATGAAAGCCACTTGGTCATGCTGAATAATTCATTTGATGTGTTTTTGAATACGATTAGCATGTATTTTGTTGAGGATTTTAGCATCTATGTTCATTAAAGAAATTGGTTTTTAATGTTCCTTTTTTTGTGGCATCTTTGTTTGGCTTTTGTGTTAGGGTAATGATGGCATCCTAGAATGAGTTAGGCAATGTTCTTTCTAATTCTGATATTTTTGGAAGAATTTAAAAAAATTCTTAGTTCTTTCTGGAATGGTATAAGTCACTTGTGAAGCTGCCTAGTCCTAGGTTCATCTTAGTTGGGAGCTTTTTGATGATTGATTCTAACTCTTTACTTGTAATTGGTCTATTAAGTTAATCAATTTCTTCTTTCATTACTTAGGCTGATTGTGACTTTCTATGAATTTGACCATTTCCTCTAAATTATCCTTCTAATTAGCATATAAATTTTCAAATTATCCTTTTATGATACTCTTTATTTCTGTGGGGTCAGTGACGATATTCTATTCCTTATTTCTTATTTTGTGTATTTGCATATTCTCTCTCTTTTTATTTGTTAGTCTAACTAATGGGTTGTCAATTTTATTGATCTCAAAGAACCAGCCTTTTTTTTTTTTTTTTTTTTTTTTAGTGCTATCTTATTTTCTACTTTATTTATTTCTGCTCTAACCTTTATTACTTCCTTTTTTCTAATTCCTTTGTGGTTTGTTTGTGGTTCTTTTTCTAATTCCATCAGGTTTGCAGTTATGTCTTCAATTTTATCTATTTCTTCTTTTTGATATATGCGTTTATGGCTGTGAATTTCCCTCTCAATACAGGGTTTGCTGCGTCCCATAGATTTTGATATATATATATATATATATATATATATATATATATACTTTGTCATTTTCATTCTTTGCAATGTAGTTACTGATTTCTTTTGTGATTTCCTCCATATCTCACTATTTGGCAAAGAGTGTGTTGTTTAAGTTCATTATATTTGTGCCAAATTTGGTTCTCTGTCCTTTACTGACTTCCAATTCAATTCCATTATGGTCAGAGATATTACTTTGCATAATCTCAACTTTTCTCAATTCATTCAGATTTTTTCTTTGGCCTAGTATATGTTCTATCTTGTAGTATGATGCATGTGCACTCAAGAATAACGCATACTCACTGTATTTGTGTGTAGTGTTCTGTATACATCTATTAGATTCAGATCCTCTAATGCATTAATCAAAGTCTTTTGTTTCATTATTGATTCTCTCTCGAGATTTATGTCTAATGGTGATAATGGTGTATTAAACCTCACTATAATTGTAGAGTCATTTATTTCTCCAATTAGTTGGTGCAGTGTTTGCCTCATGTATTTTGAGGTGCCCCTGTTAGTTGCATAAATGTTTATTATTGTTCTTTCTTATTGACAGAATACCTCTTTCACTACATGTAGTGTCTGTCTTTGTCTCTTACAATAGTTTTGTATTTAAAGTCTATTTTGTCTGATATTACTATAGCTACTCTTGCCCTTTTTTGATTATTGTTTACTTGTAAGATTGTTTTCCAGCCATTCACTTTCAGCCTCCTTGAATATCTGGGTCTAAGATGGGTTTCTTGTAGACAACATATAGATGGGTCATGTTTCCTTATCCATTTTGCCAAACTGCATCTCTTGACTGGGGATTTAATCCATTGACTGTCAGTGTGATTACTCTCAAGCAATTAATTTAATTTGCTATATTTTTTTTGGATTTATGTATGTCATATATTCTTTTTGTTTTTATTTTTCTCTTTTTAGTTGACCTCACACTCTCCTCCATCTCTCTCTATAATGTTTTTCCTTTCAACCTGCAGAACTCCCTTTTCTATTTCTTGAAGGGCAAGTTTCTTGTTGGCATATACTCTTAATTTCTGTTTATCTGTAAATATTTTGAACTCTCCATCATTTTTGAATGCCAGCTATGCTGGATAGAGTATTCTTGGATGGAAGATTTTTTTTCTTTTAGAACCTTAACTATGTCATATCTCTGCCTACTTGCCTCCATGACTTCAGATGAAAAATCAGCACTTAATCTTGTTCAGCTTCCCATGTATTTGATGGCTCTCTTTTCCCTTGCTGCTTTCAGTATTTTCTTTTTGTCTTGATCATTGGACAGTTTAATGAGTATATATTTTGGAGTAGGTCTGTTAAAGTTTATACTGTTGGGGATGCACTTTGCTTCCTGGACATGTATATCCATCTCCCTCAATGGTATTGGGAAGTTTTCAGGCATTATTTCCTCCAACACTCCTTCTGTCCCTTTTTCCTTCTCTTCTCCCTCTAAGATGCCTATAATGCCTATGTTTGTGTCTTTTTTGTTGTAATTCAAATCCCTAATTCCTGGCTGGATTTTTTCTATCTTTTTATCTATTTGTTCTACTATCTGATATCAGATATACAATCTTTCACATCATCGATTCTTTCCTACCTCTGTTCAAATCTGCTGTTATGCACGTCCAGTGTCTTTTTGATTTCTTGGTTTGTGCCTTTCATCACCATCATATCTGTTATATTTTTATGTATATTTACAATTTCTTCAGTATGTTCTCCCAATGTCTTTTTAAGACACTGAGAAATTAAGTCCCCAGAAGACAGTGCCCCATTTGAGGACTTAACTTGGAACTTGTAAATCATAATTGAAGATGCAGTTATCTAGGAAAGGTTTGTGGAATGTCTTACTGTTTGATGGCTTGGACCCCTGATTTTTGCATGCTAAACCAACAAGTTTTTGAAACAGCTCTATGAATAAACCACTGTCAGCTTGGACTAAAATGGATATGGAAGGGAGGGACTGAAGGGGAAGTGATTTCAAGAGGAAAACCATGGAAGCTGATATCTTTAATTAAGGCATTGCCTTGGGCCAAGAGAGGAACCTGACCCATGTTTACAGAGAGGGTGAGTTTGCCCTGGCAGTTGAAGCGGGTTGAGGTTTCTGCCCAATATTCAGGGAGAGTTTTGTCACCCCAGGGTACAGAGAGGTGAAGCAAATTCCCCAAGGATAAGGGAGGTTGAGATCAATGCCCCAAAGGTTTCAGAAGAATGGGCCTGTACCCAATGGATTACGGAAGACCAGGTTGCCAACTCATTGTTCTGAGAGAATTGGGCCTGTATGCCAAAGGTTAGAAAGGATATTGTTTCACTTCACTGTACTAGGAGGATTAAGAATCTAACCCAAATATTTGGTAAAGTGTGGTTATCTTCCTAATGCTCTTGGAGGGTGAGGGTGGGAGCTTGTTCATCACCCAGATGTTTGATGAGGGTAGAACCAAGAAAATCACTCTTGGGCAAGCCTGTGGAAAGGATGGGTCTCCATGAAGCCCCAGGGAGAAGAAACAATCTTCTTAAGAATGACTCTCAGACTTTGAAATCAATTGCAGTATGCCCTGAAGATTTACTTAACTGTAGAGGACCCGTGACTCATTTTTCCCTCACAATTTCTCCCTTGTGATAATGAAAATGTTTATCTTTTGTCTGTTCCTTTGTGTTTTGGAAACAGATACATTTTTTTGTAAGTTTCAGAGGTCTACAGCCAGGGAGACTTTCCTCCAAGACAAAATGTATTTCTTTAAACTGATCATGATATGATTTTGTATTCAGCAATGTTGCTGGTTTAGACTTTTTTGAACATTGTAATGTCTTTTTGGAATTCAGCGGGTGGAGTGCATCATCTTGGTATTGTTTATGAATTCCAAAAATAGATATTGGATTATGTTTGTGAACTGGTATGGGCATATCAGATTGTAGTGAATTCAGAACTTTTACTTCTACTTGATTAAATAAAGATTAAGGCTTTGATTGGGCCACATCAGTAGGATGTTGAATCTCTTCCCCCTTGTTGTGTGGGGACTCACAGAGAAAATGACAAGGCACAGAAGTTAGTTCGAGTTTTCAGCTGGAGCCCCAGTATGTAAATACACAGAGAAGCATACGTTAGATATGGCAGAGGCCCTGGGAAGAAAGATGAGCCATTCATCTCATACTCTATAGCTGACCTTTTGGAGTGAACATAGCAGCTGACCCCAGAGAGGAATGAGCCTCAGTAGAGATGAGACTTATCCAAGCCTACAGCTGATATTGAAGAAGCTGGGACCACAGAGTCTAGAGAAGAAGAGGGAGCCTTGAACTCTTGCAGACATAGGCAGATATCTTGCTCCAACAAATGGCAACAGACTTTGGTGAGGGAAGTAACTTACACTCTATGGCCTGCTAACTATAAGCTTCTACCTCAATTAGATACCCTTTATAAATGGCAACCAATTTCTGGTAATTTGCATCAGCATTACTTTGGCCAAATAATACAGTTGCTATTTAAAATGTTTTTCTTTCTAGATGTCTTCTTCCAATTGTTCATTGCATATTTATAGAAACTCTACTGATTTGGGTTCTTAATTTGTACACTGTCACTTTGTTGATTTCATTTATTAGATCTGGGAGTTTTGTTGTGGATCTTTCATTATTTTTTGTATATGGAAATATGTCATCTGCAAATAAGGAAAATTTTACTACTTTCTTTTTAGTTTAAACGCATTTTACTTCTTTTTCAAGGCTTATTGCTCTGCAAAGAACTTATAGTACAATTTAGAATAACAGTGGTAACAGTGGTCATCCTTATCTTGTTCCTGATTTTAGAAAGAAAACTCTCTTTCCCTCTAAGTAGGATGTTAGCAGTGGGTTTTTCATAGATATCCTACATCATGTTGAGGAAGTTTCATTCTATTCCTAGTTTTGTAAGAGCTTTGATCACCAAATGATGGTGGATTTTGTCAAATGTCTTTTCTGCATCAATTGAAATGATCATGTGTTCTTTTATTCCTTTCATTCTGTTATTGTGATGTAAGATTTTAATGGATTTTATTATATTTAACCATCCTTGCATTCCAGGGATTAAATCTACTTGATCATGGTGTGAAATTATTTTAATGTACTTTTAGATTTGGTTTGAAAATATTTCCTTGAGGGATTTGCATCTACATTCATAAAAGATATTGATCTGCAATTTTCATTTTTTGTGTTATCTGTACCTGGCTTTGGTATAAGGGTGATCTTGGTCTCATAGAATCAATTAGGGAGTTTTCCCAACTCTTCAACATATTGGAAGAATGTGAGCAATGTTGGTGCTATTTCTTCTTGTAATATTGGTGAAAAATGCCACTGTGTAGTCATCTAACCCTTGGTTTTAATTTGTTGGGAGGTGTATTAGTCAGCCAAAAGGGTGCTGATGCAAAATACCAGAAATCGGTTGGATTTTGTAAAAGGTACTTATTTGGGGTAGAAGCGTACAGTTACTAGGTGATAAACTATAAGTTGGTTGCTTCACCAAAGTCTGTTGCCTCTTGTTGGATAAAGATGGCTGCTGATGTCTGCAAGGGTTCAGGCTTCCTGGGTTCCTCTCTTCCCAGGGCTCATTTCTCTCTTGGCTTAGCAGCTGTATTCTTTCCACAAGAGATGCTCTATTCATCTCCAGATGTAAACTATCAGGTGAATGGCTCACCTGTCTTCCTGGGGCATCTGCCATGTCAAATGGAGTCTTCTATCCTTCCTCATTTATCTTCTTCTCTGTTTGTTTACTTCCCAGGCTCCAGGATCAAAACTCCAACCTTCCTTCTTTGCAGTGCAGTGTCTCTGTGAGTACCTGCCCACCAAGTGGGTGAGGAATCAACATCCTACTGATATGGACCCATCATAGCCTTAAGCATTATTTAATCAAGTAAAAGTGAAAACTCTGAATCCAATATAATCTGCCCAGAGGAACAGACCAATTTACAAATAAAATCCAATATCTATTTTTGGAATTCATAAACAATATCAAATTGCTACAGGAGGTTTTTGATTACTGATTCAAACTCTTTATTCCTTATTCACTTGTTGCTATCTTCTATTTTGTCTTGAGTCAGTTTAGATAGTTTTTGTGATATTAAGAATTTGCCCAGCTCAACTAGGTTGTCCAAGAGCTAGGCATAGTGGCCTTTTATACTCAATTTTATTCAGTGTTGTCAGTTGTAATATTTCCCTTTTCATTTCTGATTTCATTTGTGTCTTCTCTCTTTCTTAATCATTCTAGTTAATGTTTTGTCAATTTGGTTGCTTTTTTCAAAGAATGAACTCTTGGTTTTGTTGATTCTATTGTTTTCTTATTCTTTATTTCATTGATCTGCACTTTAATCATTGTTATTTCCTTCCTTCAGTTTACTTTAGTTTAGTTTGTTCTACTTTTACTACTTAATTTTAAGGAGATATTTCAGATTTGAAATCTTTTTAAATGTAATTACTTAGAGGTATAAATTTTATTCTCAGCACAGCCTTTGCTGCATCTCAAAAGTTTGTTCTGTTGTATTTTAATTTTCATTTCCTTCAATACAATCTCTAACTTCCCTCGTGAT
Organism: Tolypeutes matacus; assembly: GCA_026826555.1. Taxonomy (NCBI): domain Eukaryota; kingdom Metazoa; phylum Chordata; class Mammalia; order Cingulata; family Chlamyphoridae; genus Tolypeutes; species Tolypeutes matacus. Next base: position 1,580,730 of record JAKSZT010014601.1, on the reverse strand, counting down.
TTCCTCTATAATTAATTGGGTATTTAAGAGTACATTATTTATTCTCCATTATTTGTGAATTTTCCATTTCTCCTTCTGTTTATGATTTCTACCTTTATTGTGTTGTTGTTAGGGAAGATATATTGTATGAGTTCTCTCTCTATATATATATTATATGTGGGAGCTGTCCAGATCACGACTCCCAGGCATCCCACAAATTAGGTGGATTACCTTAGGGGCAAACTTTACCTGCTCAAAAATTCATCTCACATTCACAGTGAGGATTTTGGTGTCACCTGGAAGTGTTATTTTCCTTACTCATTAGTTTAAGGCATAATATAGATTTTTAAAATTTATTGTGACTTGTTTTGTGATCTATGGCATGGTCCATACTGGAGAATGATCCATATGCACTTGAGAATAATAGATATTCTGCTGTTGTTTGGTGAAGTATTCTATATATGTCTGTTAAGTTTAGTTGGTTTAGTGTATTGTTCAAGTCCTATTTATTTACTGATCTTCTGTCTAGATGTTCTAATCATTGTTGAAATTGGTGCATTAAAACTCTTACTATTATTGTGGAAATATCAATTCCTCCCTTCAAATATGTTAATATTTGCTTAATATATCTTGAGGTCTGCCGTTAGGTGTGTATATATTTATAATTGTTAAAACTTCTTGCTGTGTGGACCCCTTTACCTGTATGTAATCACTATTTTTGTCCTTTGTAATGGTTTTTGATGTGTCAGGTTTTTTTTTTTGTTTGTTTGTTTGTTTGTTTTTGATATTAGTATAGCTACATCAGCTACTTATTGGTTACTTCTTACATGTATGTATATATATATTTTTTTTTTTTCATCCCTTCTTGTTCATCCTACTTGTGCCCTTGAATTTAAGGTGAAACTCTTGCAGACAGCATACTTTTGGGTCATACTTTCTTATCCTGTCTTCTTTTTTTGACTTGATAACTTAATCCATTTGCATTTAAAATTACTACTGATATTGTAGAACTTTCTTCTGCTTTTTTGCTATTTAATCTCTAAGTCATAATTTCTCTTCAATTCTTCTGTTTATATCTAATTTTATATTTATTTGATTTTTTTTGCTTTGTACCATCTTATGTGCTATCTCATGTCTATCTGGATATATATTTTTAAATATATTTCCTTGTTATCATGGGCTTAAAATTTAATAACTTGCATATGACAATCATAATTAATTAAATACCAACTTGACTTCAATTGCATACAAATACACTTTTCCTATATCCCTTGATCTCCCCTTTTGTTATTTATTATCAATAATATCTTTGTACATTTTATGTTCAAAATCATAGCTTCATCATTACTTCTTATGCATTATAGCACCTATGGGATGTAAGAGGTGGAGTTACATAACAAAATGTAAAATACAAGAGCACTGACCTTTATAATTACCCAAATGGTTACCTTTACTGGAGGTCTTTATTTCTTTATGACTAGTGTTCTTTTCTTTTAGTATGGAGGACTCCCTTTAACATTGCTTTTACAGCATGTCTAGTGGCAATGAACTCCCTCAGCTTTTTTTAATCTAGGAATATCATATTACTCATTCATTGTTTTCCTGATATCATTTAATTCTTTCTCAATATTTTCCTTCACCTCCTTGAGCATTTTAAAATCTTTTTTTTCATATGTCCACAGTGTAGTCTTCTTTGTAGGTATTTTCTGGGTTTTGATTTTTTTTTTCCAAAACCAATAAGTCCTTCTATTTGTTTGCTTTTGTATTAGTCAGCCAAAGGGTACTGATGCAACATACCAGAAATTTATTGAATTTTAAAAAGGGTATTTATTTATGGTAGAAGCTTATAGTTACCAAGCCATAAAGCATAAGTTACTTCCCTCACCAAAGTCTATTGCCACGTGTTGGAGCAAGATGGCTGCCAATGTTTGCCAAGAATTCAGGCTTTTCGAATTCCTCTCTTCCTGGGGTTCCATTTCTCTTGAGGCTCAGCTGTTATGTTCTCTCTACAAGGCCAACTGTAGACTATCGGGTTAATGATTCTGTCTCTCTCCCTGGGGCTTCTGCTTTGTCTAAGGAGCCATCTCTATTATTCTGTGTTCTTCTCCTGTGTGTTCACTTCCTGGGCTGCAGATCCAAACTCTCTTTAACTCTTCTGCCATGTTTTTTGCTCTGTGAGTCCCGTGGGACTCAATGTCCTACTGATGTGGCCCAATCTAAGCCCTAATCATAATTTAATTATGCCCAGAGGAAAATACCAGTTTACAATAATAATAATAATAATAATAATAATAATAATAACTCAATATTTCTTTTTGGAATTCATTAATAATATCAAACTGCTACAGCTTTGTATTCTTTTTTCTTGCACTCTGTATTAGTGAGTCAAAGGAGTACTGATGCAAAATACCAGAAATTTTGCTTTTATAAAGGATATTTATTTGTGGTCAAAGCTTACAGTTACCAGGCCATAAACATACATTACTTCCCTCACCAAACTCTGTTGCCATGTGTTGGAGAAAGATGGCTGCCAATGTCTGCCAAGAGTTCAGGCTTCCTGGATTCCTCTCTTCCCAGGGCTTGTTTAACTCTAAGCTCAGCTTCTCTGCTCCTCAGTGTGCTTACTTCCTGGTCTTTAGCTCAAAACTTCAACATCCCTTCTCTGCGGTGAAATTTCTCTGTGAGTCCCCACACAGCAAAGGGGCAGGGATGCAATATCCTACTGATGTGGCCCAATCAAAGCTTTAATCATTATTTAATCAAGTAAAAGTGAAACCTCTGAATCAAATATAATCTAATATGCCCAGAGGAAAAGATCTGTTTACAAACATAATCCAATATCTATTTTTGGAATTCATAAACAATATCATACTGCAAAACACACTATACATTTTAATAATTTAAATGATAATTCAGGCATTTATTTACTGAGATGTCTGTTCCCTGATTTTGAAACCTGCTGGTGGTATGATAGAGATTTTCTTGAATGTCAGCTGTCTTATCAGTAAAGTCTGCCCAAGGCAAATGCAGAGTGCAAGGTTCTCTGTGTATTTTGTGGCCTGTGTCTTGAACTGAACATGTCTTGTTTGTTGCTTTGTAATTAACCTGTTTCCAGGAGTCTGAATGTCCCATCATTATTTTCCAGGATACACACCTCTCTCTCTTTCAGTTCTTTATAGAAGATAATCTTTTGCTTTAAGCTGTCTGATTTAACACTTCCTTACCCTGCTTTTGTTGTCATCTCTAGCAACATTTGACTGAATGGGAACTTCTGGGAAGGGGAAGCAGGTTGGAAAAAAGTATAAGAAATCAGACTTCCCTAGCAAGAACAAGGCCAGGGACCCAGGAAAGGGGAACAGACCTGCTCTAAACTGCTCTCTGAAGGTAAGCAGGAAGGGTGCCAGGAGGTTTTTCCATGGCTCCCCAAATGTTCTCTTTCTTGACCTGCCCAGCAAATGCCATCCTTGAACCATCCCCAGTATCTGTTAAGAACCATGTCTTCTCAGCAGCCTTTGTTAGGGAAAAATTAGAATAATGCTGTCACTCAGAGTTATGCCTTCAATGATCGATGATATCTAACAAAAGTTGTTATCAGTGATCAGTCCTGCTGACCCTTGCTCTTGAGGAAGTGGATTTTGTATCCTTTTCTGTCACTAGCAAGCTAGACAGAGGGCCGAAAGAGTGGGGGATGGGCACCAGTAAATACTGTGGAGACAGCAATTTACTAATCTTTACCATAATTTACTCACCTCTTCCTAACATTCTTTCTTGGATGTTGTTCAATGCTCTATTGAACTCTGGAGTTTCACAATTGTTATATCAGACAGTTCCTGCCTTTTTACTAGTTGTTCTGGGGAAGAAACTTAATACTGGAGCTTCCTCTCCTGCCATCTTAACACATTTCTCCTTCTATCTAAATTTTAAGTCTTTTTATAATTGTTGAATTATAGGGTACATAGGTGTATTTAGAAGAAAAGTGTAGAGAAAGAGTAACAGAGGAATTTGAGTTCATTGAGTCCAGGAACTGGAAAGTAGTCTATTGATTTTGTGAGTGAAGATGGAGAGGATGTGATTCAAAATTTTGGTTACAAATGAAAAATATTTAGTTTTTCCTATCATTTATTATTTGTTTTGGCTATAAGGTTATGTGTATACTGTTTGATAATTGCTAAATATTTTGGTGAAATATCTTTCTTTGCCCTCATACTTTTAAACAATGTAATGTTAATCTGTTAAAAAATATTGTTCCAGTTAACATATTTTTGCATTTTTCTGGCTTATCCATTAAGATTATTTATAAAAATTTCCTTGTAAATTTATTTTAGATGAATCTTTAATAAATATGGATTAGATTTTACTTCTTTTAAAATGGAATATGAGGGTCAGCCCATATCATGGGAGTAATTCAAACTTACCTTTTAAGATGAGCTTAGGAAAAGCAAAGTTGTGCTTATTAAAAGCAATAATTCTGCTTGAAAACTTATTGAGAAAAATATACTGTGGTATATATGTGAGATGACACTTGTTGTGGCATCAATATAACAGCAGTATCCTGGAAAACACCAAAGTGTTCATCAGTAGAAAATTGGTTGAATAGACTTCTATTACAATCTAATAGATTGTAAATGTCTATACAATGCAGCTATCAAAAGTAATGATGGGAATTGTGGAGATATCATATAGGATTAGGCAGGCACTGATGAAGTCACAAAAACAAATGGAGAAAGAGCCAAAAATTGTCCAAGAGACCTGCTTTTGTGTCAATATACCAGGACAGTGCTATACAAGTTCCAGGAGAGTAAGAGACAGAAGCACAAAGAAACAGAAACAACAAACTTGAGTTACCAAATCTGCCTCGAGGCCAAGAAAGGTTCACCTTCTCCACTTCCAAGATGTTATGCTAGGGTAAAACTCCTTGCTCACTGCAGCCAACTGACAGAGGAACAGATGTCATCTTCCCTGACAGCTGTTACAAAGAAAAAGAAAGGGTTGGTCCAAGGGCTTTTCTTCAGAGCCCACTTTTAATATCAGCGCCGGCCAGAACCAAACACAGAAAAATGAAGAGATACACCTCCATGAAAAGTTGCATTTAGTTCCATCTGCTGGCTGGCTAGGAAATTGCATGGAAAAAAACTGATTTGGGGTCTTTTGTAATCTAGACCCTGAGAGAAAATCTGCACCTGGATAGTGAGTCCCTTGCATGATTTTGATAACTTAAGCTGAGACATTATGAAGATTTAGAATAAATCAAACCAAATATCAAAGAAGAGCTGTGAAAAAAGAAAACAATATGCACAAGAGAAATTGGTCATCAGAGTAATTTCACCAACATATTCAGATGTCTAGCCATCAGCAAATAAATACAAGCCATACTAGGAAATAGGAAGAGATGGCCCAGCCAAAGGAACAACAACAACAACAAAAATACTCTGAAAAGATACAGGATTTAAGACATTTAATCAAAAATAATCACACAACTCTCATAAATCCATTTAAAGAATTCAAAGAAAATGACTAAAGCGTTTAAGGATATTAAGAACACTCTAGGTGAGCATTAAGAAAAGTTTGAAAGCATGCAAAGAAAAGTAACAGACTATGGGAATTAAAGACATGATGAATGAGATTAAAAATACCTTAGAGTCATATAAGAGCAAATTTGAATTGCTTAAAGAGAGAATTAGTGATTTGAAAGACAGAGAATCTAAAGTGGAAAAGACTGGAGAAGAAAAAGAGAAAAGAATGGGGGAAAAAAATGGAACAGGGTCTCAACGAATTGAATGACAATGTGAAACACAAAAACATATGCATTATCGGTGTCCCAGAAGGAGAAGAAAATGAAAAAGTGGCAGAAAGAATATTTGATGAAATAATGACTGAAAACTTCCCAATATTTATGAAAAATATACTCTAAAGATTCACTATATTACAAACCATGCATGTGTCCCCAGACCTAGTTTCTCTCCCTAGGTCTGGTTTTTAGAATGCTGGTGATAAACCAAGGCTGATATATTATATAACCATCCTGTATGGGAAATGACTGTAACTGTAGGTATCTTTGGTCAACCTTAAGAAATATAGCAGGGAGACATTTGTGGCTCAAATGGTTGGGCATTTTTCAACCATATGGAAGAACCTGGGTTCAATCCACAGGACCTCCCAGCAAAAATTAAAAAAAATATATATATATATAGAAGGCTCATCAATCACCAGGCCCTGTCCATGGGTATGACATTAGGCACCGTGCACAGGTGAGCCAAAGGCCCTGCAAGCAGGTTTGCCATCAAGCCCTGCTGAGCCATGCAGCAAGATTATGACATAAGAAGAGAGTGACATAAGGGAAAGCCAAGATGAGATGCACCCAAAAAACAGGAACTAAGGTGGCACAGGTAGTAGGATGCTTCTCTCCACATCACAGTTTTCAAGGATCAAATCCCAGTGAAGACAGGAAGAGAAGGATGAGAAGAGAGCGCAGGAAATGGACACAGAGAGTTTCCCAGCAAAGGACACAAAAACAGCAAAAATGGGAGGAAGGTAAAAATTGATAAAAGTAAATAAATAAATAGATGAATCCTTAAATATAGTATCAGGGAGTAAAATATGAACAATAGTTTTTAGTAATACTTTGACGATGCCCTTTCTTAATTTGTTGACAAATGTTTCACAACAATGCAAAGTATTTGTGGTGGGATGATGTATGGGAGCCCTGTATGATGTTATATATGTTTGTTTTGTAAGTTCACAAGATGGTTGGTGAATGGAAGAGGAAAGAAAAAAGAATACATTTTTCCTTCATATGCCATTCAGGGTAGAAATGTTTATCATTAAGAGAGAATATAGTTAAACTGTCAGAAGAAATCAATACTCAAACTGCCGCATTTTTTTATGTTTTGTTTTTGGTTTATTTTTTAAAGAATAGACCTGTATTAGTTTCTTGAGGCAGCAATAACAAATGATCACAAGCTTGGTGTCTTCAAATAAGAGATGTGACTTCTCTACACATGCCTCTTCTGTCCCTTTATTCTTTGGACTGTCAATTTCAAGGCCAGCTGGGCCCTGAAATTCAATGGAGTTGCAATACCTACTCTCCAGTTCATTGAACTCACCCAGGACAACTAACAAGGAGATGATGATGGACAATGACCATCCCAAGGAACTGAGAGAGTCTACAACTGCAAACAAGAAAATCCCATCCATGTGCCCTATGGGATCAAAGTCTACTCTCAATTAGAGGTGAAGTGGGCAACACAATCCCAGAATCCTCAGGTTTGGGGAATGGGCTATGGACTAAAGTAGACTTACTGGTATTCTACTATAGACTTATTGTGATTCTAGCAATGGAAGAAACTTTATCATTCATGTGGTGGCAGTGGCCACTAGAGGTCTGAGGGCAGGGAGAGGGAAATACAGGGGAATATGGGAGATTTTGGTGACTTGGGAATTTTCCTGAATGACACTACAATGACAGATATGCCATTTCATATCTTGACATAACCTACAAAATTGTGCATCATAGAGTGTAAACTACAATGTAAACTATAATCCATGCTTAGTGGCAATGCTCTAAAATTTTTTCACCATTGTAATGAATGTGCCACATTAATGAAAAATTTGTTAATGTGGAAAAATGTGGGAGGTGTAGGAGACAAGAAATATGGGAATCCCCTATATTTTTATGTAACATGTAATCTAAATACCATATATATATATTTAGAAAAAAAAAGAATGAATGAGGGAAGCACATGTAGCTCAGTTGTTTGAGTGCCTGCTTCCTATGTATGAGGTCCCCAATTCAATCCCCAGGACTGCCTGAAAAAAAAAATTGCCCTTTCTGGGAAGTGGCTGTGGCTCAAGCAAGTGAGTATCTGTTTACCATATGGAGGACCCAGGTTCGATCCCCAGGACCTCCTTGTAAAAAATGAACAAAAACATCCCAGACCTGTGCTGTGTGGAGAGGCACCCAGGTCCCTGCAGCAGTGGAGTCACAGGCCCCGCAAAGTGATGCACCAAAAAACGATGATGCAACCAGATAGGGAAAAAAAAACCCAGATAGGAAGCAAAAAGGTATTTTGCAATGGAAGTAGTTACAACATTAATGTGGAGCCAGTGGCCAACAGATGCTTTGGGGGCAGGGAGAGGGAAAAGCACTTATAATACAGGGCCTTTTTCAGGACTTTGGAATTATCCTGAATGACACTGTAATGACAGATATAGGCCTTTTTATATCATCATATGACAGGCAGAATTGTGTGGGAGAGTGTGTGTTCTACAATGTTAACTATGGTCCATGCTTAGTGGCAAAGCCCCAAGATGTGTATATCTATTGCAGGTGATGTGCCACTCTAATGAAGGGTGTTTATGTGGGAGGTTGTGGGAGGAGTGTGAGGTGGGGCACATGGGAATCCCTACAGTTTTTCTATAACATTTATATAATCTAAATATCTTAATAAAAAATAATATATATATATATATATATATATATATATATATATATATATATATAAGAATCCAGTGTTTGTCACCCACTTCAACACATTACCTGCTGCTGGTCACTTTTCAGTCAAGCTCACCAACATTAAGCCCACCTGCTCTACAGTTCCTTGGCCTAACCATGCAGAAGCTAGCTGTTCATACCTCTAACCATCCTCCCTACATAAAGATACACACCTGGGTACTACCTAAAAATGTGGACAGGTTACTAAAGTACAATGTGGAAAATTTCAACCTCAACCCTGAATTCATATCTGGTCATTTCAAATTTGTTGCCTTGAAAGTTTTAATTTTGGTGAGGTCAGATGTATCTCCCTTTTTGTTATGGGTCATTCTTTTAGTATCATATTTAAGGACTTTTTGTCTAAACCAAGGTCAGAAAGATTTCCTCTCCTGTTTTGTTCTAAATATTTTGTACCTTTTTACATTTTATATATAGTCCAAGGTCCATTTTGAATTAATCTTCTACAATGAGTGAGGTATAGGTTGATGTTCTTTATATTGTACAATTATATTTTTTCATCATCATTTGTTGAAAAGATTATTCTTTCTCCATTGATTTCCTATGTAATGTTGTTCTGATTTTGCTGAGAATGTATATGCAGGTTTAAAATCTTTATTCTGTTCCATGGACAACTTGTCTCTCTTTATGAAACACCATACTGTTCTGATCACTATAGCTTTATAGTATAAATTGATATTAGGTATTGTAAGTTCTTCAAATTTTTACTTTTTAGTGTGGGGATAATTTAGATCTATTGCATTTCCATATAAATATTAAATAAGTTTGTTAATTTATAAAAATAATACCTGATTAAATTTGGTTTGGGATTGCATTGACTTAGAGATTAATATTAGAAGAGTTGAAGTCATAATAAATTTGGACATCCAATCCATAAAAACAGTATTGGTCATTTACTAAGGTCTTTCTATTCTCCCTGTATATTTTATAGTTTTGTCTATATGTATGTGACATTCACCATGTTATAACACACATATATGTGTGTTATATATACACACACATATATATATATTTCCCACTGTAACTTATAATTATCAGAGATATATTGGTCTAATCGAATGAGATTTGGAAGAGATTGTGTATAATTAGTATATCTTCTTTAATATTTGATAGAATGAACTAATGAAAGAATCTGGGCATCGAATTTACTGGTGAGAATACCATGCCACAAATTATATCACTTTAAAATAGATAATGTATTTAAAAGATTATTCATTGCTTGATTTTATAAGCTGTAGTAACTTAACAGCATTCAAGGACTTTTTTTTTCATTCTATTTTAGTAGTTAAATTTATCTTAAGCTCATAACTTTCCATTAGTTATTTAAAAATCTATATATAGTGATTAAGATACAAGGGAGTGTGGTAACTAATGATCTAAATATTCTATGTATCAAGATCTAGGAAAATAAAAGCAAATTAAATCCAAACAAGACTGAGATAAGGATATAATAAAAATAAGAAAAGACAAAAGGGCTTAATTTACAGCCCTAAATGGTGAATATCTACAAAGCCAAAGTTAGTTCTCAGATGGTACTTTAGTCTCCCAAAGTGATGCCGAGGCAAAGTACCAGAAATCTGTTGGCTTTTATATAACATGTTTATTTCGGATAAAAGTTTACAGTTACAAGGCCCTAAAGAGTCCAACTCAAGGTTGCTTTCTCAACAAAATCATTTGCCATATTTTGAGGCAAGATAGTCACTGATCTCTGCTGGTCTCTCCTTCCTGATCTTCCTCTTCCTCTTAAAGCTCCATAGACCCAGCTTCTTCCTGATCTCAGCTGTAGGCTGGAAAAGGGCTTGTTTCTTAGGGCTTCCTCTTGCTCAACTGCAAACTAACAGGCAAATGGCTCATCTCTCCCCAGGGCCCCAGGATAAAAAATGGCAGAGCTCTCTCTTCCTGTGTGTATTCTTGAGTGAGTGTACATTTATATCAGCCCACCAAGAGGCAAGGACTCAAACTGAGTTATGCCTTACTGATGTAGCCCAATCAGAAGCCCTAAATGATTTTATCAAGTACACTTAATAAGAGGCCCCTCAATGAATTTAATACGATCAAAAGCTATCACATCCAGAGGAAAAGATTAGTTTACAAACATAATCTTTCTCTTTTGGGGATTCATAAAATAATCTCAAAATTATTTGGATTATCAAAATTCAGAAATATTTAATAGATCAATCAAGTGAATTAAGTGAGAAAACATGGCATCATTAGAAGGAATGGAAATCTTATGTCATATTGCTGGTAGTAGAACAAAATTGCATGAAAATTTGAAATACTGTTGGACAGCATCTACTACAACTAGTGTACACTTTTATCTAATAATTTTACTCCTAGATAATGATATATAATACCATACATTCTATATGATTAGCTCAAATGCATCCTAAATTAGCACCCTATTTTGTGCTTGGTTGATTAGACCCATATTATGGCTCTTTCAGTGGTCCTGTGTGTGATTCTGAAATGTGTGTTGTGTGAAGCCCTCTCACTTTTCTCCTCCCCTTCCTCATATGCACTGTGGCACACACGCAAGTACGCGAACCCGCATGCATGGGTGTCTTAGTTGAATGGAGTTTCTTTCCAGCAAAAGGAAAAAATCCAGAGACTATGGCAGGCTAATGTCCCTTCTGAAATAGGAGCTAATGGCAGGCAAACATGTTCATAACTTGAGGTCTAGTAATTCATAAATTGCTGTATTATATACATGTATCATGTAGTTATACCTGGTCTTATCAGGAATGATAAGTTGCATGTGCACATGGCTCACATTTCTGGCCTTCCTGATCTCACTAACATTCAATTTCAAATAACACATGAAGAAATTAAGCTCAGAGAAGGAAAAATGAATTACCCCTTGGGAATAAAGTGAGATTATATATCCACTTCAGGGTCAGATGCCCAAAACACTACAGCCAGAGTCTTTTCCAAAAGCATCCACTGGATGAAGCACGTAGGAGAAGAATCTCATCAAACTGAACATGTTAGGCATTCTGGAAATCTAATATTTCAAAGATCAGTTTGAAATGAACCTAAAGATACTCCTGTGTAAATCTTTTAAGTTGGAACCAGGGATGAATTCTATAATAGCTTATTAATTTGGCTGAATTGGAGGAAGAGCCTGAGAGAAACATGTTTACATGGAAGACTAAGGAGGAGGTTTTAATAATACTTTTTCCAATAAAAGAAGGAGCCGTCAAGAAAGCCTTGACCAAGTAAAAATGTTTCATCATTGGAAGAAAATAAATGTCCAATGCACATTAGGCATAATAATTGTACTGTGAAATCATTTTACATATGTCATCTCATAAAATTAAAGTAGACTTTTTTAATGTTATGGAGGTGAAAATAAATAAGATTAATGGAAACAACAAAACAGATTTAAAATATTTGGGGAATACAATACTAAAAGAAATTGAAAATAAAATTGTGAACTAATATTTAACATTGGCAGACTGAGAAGAAATTCAGAGACTGGACTAGGCCATTGGCCCTTCCAAACTTTTTCCTTGCTTTGAGAAAAAAGTGAACTCAGACCATACACTTGCTCCTCAACAACAAAGCTCCAGCCAAACACATAGTTACTCTCAGATGGAAAATCCCCAAGCTCTCCTTTCTCTCCCTCTTCTTCAATAGGTGGCCCCAGCTGATGAGGGAACTAAACACCTGTGCTTTGTTTAAATCAGTTACTATTAGAGTCAGAAATGTTGTGGCTACAACCAGAAAGAAAGTGCAGCCCACATATTTAAAATTGAGCTGCAAAGTCAGAGAGTCTGGTGACAACCTCTAATTGCCCAAACTGTTTAGTTCCTCTGGGGATGTTACATAAATTCTCTGAGATTCTAGTAACAAGAGCAACAATACAGCAAAATAAAGAACACTTACTATATTCCACACCAAGAATTGATCTAGGAATGTAATGTGTTTTATGTGCCAGATCAAATAATTAGTCTATCATAAAGTGTGAGGTGCAAAAGGAAGAGTCAGACAAGTTGATGTAGCTGAAGTAGAGGGCTGCAGCTCACTCAGGCAGAACAGCACCGAGGTTACTGTGACCTTTTCTTTTATTCAGCTTACAGCTTACAGCAGTGTTTAATGTTTTCAGCTTGTTGTGTGAGAGTGCTACCTGTTTGTGAGTTCCCAGACAATCTTTCTTGAGAATTCAGACAATAACATCTGTGTGGTGAGTTCACTCTGATCTGCCTCCTCCCATTGATATCTGCAGCATGCAGTGTCCTTGGAGACACTTACTAATGTTTCTCTGCCATCAAGCATGCTTTTTAAATGCTTAACCCTTTATGCTCTGGGTCTCAGCATCTTCTCCAAAAAGTCCCCCTTTTCTGTTTTTTATCCAGGGTGACTGTGCCTGTCTTAGGTTGCCCTTCTCTGAAGGTCTTACCTGTCTCTGGCCACCAGCCAAGCTGCCATGGACAGGGGTTTGAGAGTCAAGGGTTTTAAGCAGAATCAAGTTACTGACATGGCTGGTATTTTCAGCCTTATTAATGCAGAAGAGCAGGGCTTTGCAAATGTCTCCTAATACAGTTAAGAGTAGCAGAGCACCAATGATCACCACACAAAGTTAGCAAGTACAGAGGTTGATTTCCACTAATGTAAGGGGTTTATTTTATTCAATTGATCTGTCACTGATTGCCAAAATTCACTACCTAGAAGCATAGTAAGTTAATTCCAAGACATGCTTAAAATCTTCTTTTGCAAATCTGTAATTCCTATAGATAAATTTGTGTGGTGACCTATTAAATGATTTTTAATTTTTCCCATTCATAATGGGAATCATTGTATGGGAGAGGAGTGATACAAAAGCACTTTCATTCCAATCACACTTCAAACCTTGTCTTAAGTTTAGATTATATACTTGATCTCCCATTTGTGTAACAGCCATTTCTAAGTCATTAAGCCTATTATTAATTTGTTCATCTATATATGCTTGACTAAGCCATAGCTCACTAGCATTATGATGCCAATTTTTAACATATTAGTGTGTTTGGATATTCTCATGTAGAGCAGTTCCTGCTACAGCAGCAGAGGTAATAATACCTATAAGCCCTAATACAGCAGCTATAATTAATCAAATTAAACATCTGGTTCTTTTCAAATAATGATTTAGAAGGTGCCAAAGGATTTGGATCTCAGGGGAAAACTGCCAGCAGTGATTCATGCGACCTGGAAGCCATATTCCACAACACCGTCTTCCCATTAGAACTGCAGTAGAACTTTCCTGTAAAACAGATTCTGATATACAAGTGTAAAAGGAGCAATTGCTGCAGAAAAACCATGTTTGATTAATGCTCACTGTTTCTATTATAAAAACAATAGGATTCCATACACATGTCTTAAGAAATTAAATGGATTTTCTTTTTAAACTGGTAATATTAGTTTTACTGCCTTGTCATTCAAAAATTGGGCTAGTTCCCAAAAATAATTTTTAGCTTTGTTAAGTTTAGTATTCCATAGTTGTGGGATAAATCTTCCCTGCTGAGTCCAATTTAGTGACATATTTATACTTATGATGTCCCCAGAATTCCAAAAATAATGATAGCTTTCATTAGTTGTTTTTGTTGAATTACTAATTTTTTAACCTATGGCTGTGTTTACATTAGGTTTTGGTATCCCTATAAGGGCCTGATTCTTTACAATTCTATAGGAATTATTAAAGAGCACAACCTCATATGAAACATGCCATGTATGCCATTTATCACTTTGTACTATGATTTTGGGACTGTATACATGGATCAATGGATTCTATACAGATAGGTCACTCAAGAAAAGGCAAGGTTAAATTTTCAATAAATTTCCCTTCCTCCTCAGGTTTTAGAGGAAGGCAAGAATCAATGGGCCCAGGAAAATGAAAAGACTAATTAATATAAAAAGGGTAGGATTTGTCACCCCAAGTGGACAATTCTAAAAGAGGTGAATTAGTAATATAAGCCCAATATGTATAATTATGTGAAAGTGCACTACTTACTGCTATGGTTGTAAAGGTAAGCATAGCAAAGAATAACTGTGTTACAGTGACATTCTGACTTTTAGAAGTTACCATCTTTTTTGCTTCTTGTGTCAGCTTCTTTGGCTTGTTTATGTCTAGGTTTCAGATGTTTGGACGGGACCCAAAGCTGGTCTCCTTTATCTGTAATGATAAGAGCAAAACCTCGACCCTATATCCTAACTTAACTTCTGCCTTTTCCCATTTATTATTATTTTGATGCTTTTAATAAACTAGTTGTTTAATATTTGTTTCTGTATTTTTTTGCCTGATTTTTCCAGAAATGCTCTGCTGCTGATGTATATATGATTCTAAATAATGATTGATATAATTGTTCTTGCACCTCACCATTTCCCCCTTTTTTGTTTTTGTAGCATTGATAAATAGAGGTTTAACTGTTAATTTTTTATGATAATTATACATACATTTACATGCTTACTAAATCAGGGGATACACTGATATACTTGGTTTATTTTTGGCTAAAGTCTTAAATAGATACAAGATAAATGTTAATATGTATATTTAGTTTAATAAGCTTATACTGACAATTAGGGTGAGAAACATAAATAACATAACTAATTAAAAGATTAAGTCAATATTGAACAAAGTTACAGAATGACAGATAAATAAAGCAGTATTATATATATATATATATATATATATATACTTACCAATATTTAGCTTTTAGCTGAGAAGTGTTGAAGTAGCAACTGATACTAGAGTTTTGGTTGATTGTGTTTAAGATTAATGAACTTGATATTATAGATGCCAACCTGTGAGTATTCTGCTAATTCCCAAGGAAGGGGCCAGCCACCTCAGGAAGGAACACAACACTCCTTGAGCAGTACATTTTAAGGATTATGCATTAATTCCTGGGAGAGTGGCCAGCTCTCCCTGGGAGGAATACAACACCCATTGAAACACATTTTATCTTTTTTAATTTGTTATAAACATCCTTGATGTGCTTATGATTTTAATTTCCAATATTTTTCCTGAAATGTGAAAAGTGTTAACTATCAAGGCATTGGTTTGTAGGTTAACAAAGTTTTCTGCATGATGTTTTACTTTAGGTCTAAACAATACTTACCAAACTTTTTCTTAATACATTCAGTTTCAGGACTGTTCAAATTCAAAACAAGAGATTTATATATATACTTAATAAAAGAACTTTATGTGTAACACACAAGTCATTAAATTACTTAAGTATGCAATGTATTGTATTAAAGTTTTGATTAGTATTTAACTATATTATACATAATTCATAACTATAGTAGATTATACAACAGATATCCAATGAATAAACTTTTATTTCTTAAGTGTTTGAAATTCTTAGTAGCATGATTAGAATGATCTCAATTTCTCTTTTATTTTGTATAGTTTGAGGCATAGGTAAAAACAAATTAGTATTTCCTATTTGGGCTGTGGGGTAATACATTAACTTGTAACTTTAATTCTTGCATTGCTTTTGTTGTTAACATTATAATTAGAATTGGGGCTGTTGCTGACGGTGTTGAATATAAACTTGATAATTGTTGGCTATTTTACAGGAAGGGGAATGCAGGCTGGCTTGACTTGTTTAAGAAAATATTAAAGAAAGATTTAGCAAGTTTTAAAACAAAGTGATAGTAACATAACTGGATATTAATTTTTTGCAACAAACCAGCAATATTTGGGACCACTGCATGCGGCAGGGGTGTTATTTTATTTTACAATATTTTACTGTTATGCACTACCCCAGCAGCCTCTAATGGCTGCTTTCCTTTTGTGATTATAACTAAAAATTATGATTTATAACTTTATATTTTATTTAATATTATATTGAAACATTATTATATTTTCAGGAATTTTATACACTTTTAAAGTATTCATAAGAATTTTTTTATTCATATAACTTTAGTTTTTATAAAATTAGAAAATTTCTTTTAATTATACAACAGTTTTAAATACTTCATACAACTTATATCACATGAACTTAACTATTTTTAGTATTTTACCTTAAGGATCAAGTTATTTGTAACAGTTTGAAATAAAAGCTATCTTTCAGGATTTGACTTTGAGAAAGCAGGTTCAAACATTGTGTTCTTTTTAAAAGTGATAAGACCTGTTTCTCCATGGAAACGATAAGGTTAAAGTACAAGAAGCTATTCTGATAAAAACAGACTTTTTTTAAATTGCATACTGATTATTTAGGAAAAAAAACTTTGTAAACTTTTACTAAAACAGACGACTGATTTGAGAAACTTTGAGAAAGAATATAACTTTAACTTTATATTACTACATTGTTTGACATTAAAGCTTTTAAATTTTTATAGATAGACTGTTTAAATTTCACTTAGCTTTGACCACAAAAATTCCTTTTTTACAAGCCTTTTGCACTTTTATATTTACTCAGGTTTTAATAAATAGTTATTTTATCTTAGGATAAAATTACTTTCTTTTCTTTAATAATAAAAGCACATTTTATATACCTTCCATACTTGTTATTACAATGATTTTGGAAACTATTTCCAAACAAACTTCTGACAACATATAATTACCATCAACATTAAACAAACTTGTTAGAATAATAATTTAATTTGAGTATAACTATTTTTATCATTTTAAACTAATATCCATATTTATTTATTAATATAAGTGCTTATTTAATTTTTGGCCATTTGAATAGAGCTCTTATAATAATCTTTATTTATTAATTTAATATTACCATCCAGAGGTATTAAAATATACATTGACACTGAACAAACAGACAAATACAAAAAGAATTATGACACACTATCAGAAACAAAGTTTACCCATAATTTTTACTCCTTGGCTACGGCTGTTTTCAAGCCCTTCATCATTTCACATTTTTGATTTAACTGTTTTTAAGGTTTTCTCTGGAATCTGTGTCCTTGTTCTTTGAAACAATTTTGTTCATAATTAGCAACCTGCTAGGACAACTTAAACATCATAAATGCAGTTAAGCTCTAATTTAGCAGTTTATACAGATATTTAACATGTATTTTTTGGATTATTACTCTTTAGGAGTACACTTAGGCTCATAGTTTAGATTTCTGGGATAGGCCTTTTAATTCCTGTTTTTATTTTTGGTATATTCAGTGAAGGGTTAATAAACTTAGTTTCAGCTGAGGAAGAATCGACAGCTATACTGCTTTTGGTAACTGCCTTAAGTTCTGTTACAGGCCAGAGTGAACTGCTCTGTTGCTGACTGGGTAGATTTGAGCAAGGCTGGGAAATGTGCTCATATTGTTTGTTTGAGGGCTTGAGCAAGTCTGCTTGGAAGTTTCCCAACTTATTAATGGGACTGCCAATTTTATGATATTTAGAATGGCATTCTTTGACCCAGTGTAATCCTTTTTGGCATTTTGGACACACACGAGTTGGTATTGATTTATTATTGCTGTTAAATGGAGCTTTTACACTAGTTTTGGCTTGGCAATTTGTTTTCATATGACCTGATTTCCCACATTTAAAGCAATTTAAATTATTAATCATAGGACTACATCCTTTAGAGCAGCTGCAAGAATTTTCATGTTATAGGTATTAGGCCCAATGTTTTGGCATATTTTTATATAATCCTGTGAACTACTTCTATTTGCCTTTATTGGACATAAAGCCTTTTTACACTCACTGTTAGCATTATTAAAAGCCAATATTAGAATAAGCATTTCTTTAAGATCAGATTGAGTTACTATCTTGTTGAATACATCTACCAGCCTTGGTGGCTCAGGAGGCTGTGGTGTAGGCCATTCCTCAACCTCCTCAGAAATTAACTCATGATGTCCTGGAGAATCCACAGGGATTGGAGAGGCAGACACGTCAACTTTATCAGGACCGGAATCTTGTGGCAAGTCCTCACTCTGGAAAGGTCGTATAGCCAGAGCAATTTGCTGATAAGCAGCCCACAAATCAGCGGAGACAACTTCTCTGCACTGATGAGCTTGCCTAAGAGACTTCCCCACATCCTGCCAAACCTTAGAATTTAATTGGTTTCATTTTGAAGGGGAAAACCAATAACAATACCGCTGTATCAAGCATAACAGGTCCTGTATGACATGTTCTTTAGTCCTCACCCCTGAACTATGCAGAAGGGATTTTAAAATTCCCGCATCATCAATCTGTGATGGGGAATTACCCATGATCTCCGCTTCTCCAGACGCTCTGCTAACCAACCGCGCGGTACTTAAACCTCCTTCCCTTCAACCCAGTTCCCAACTCACCTCAAGCCTCACGTTTCAGCGCCAATATGTTGTTGTCAGTGCAAGGCGCCAAGGAAGAGTCAGACAAGTTGATGTAGTTGAAGCAGAGGGCTGCAGCTCGCTCAGGCAGGACAGCACCGAGATTGCTGTGACCCTTTCTTTTATTCATTCAATATCATAGCATCTAAAAATAGCTAGGCTTTATTATTATGGTTTTTTAAGCAGTGACTCTTTTCTCATGCAAGCACATTGACCTTCCTACTTATACTCCCTATTCTTATTAGAAAGATAGGGAACTGTTTTCAGTTCCCATTATGTTTCTTTCCCACATTCTAGCTAGACCAGGAACTGCGTTCAGTTCCAGGCATGCGTTCTCGCCTCGTGGATTCATCTTAAGTTCATTTAGCTGTCTGTTTCTTCCTTCAATAGATGTTGGAAATTTGATTTCTCAGTGTCGCCAGAAGAATCTCCGTCTGGGGCTAGACCAGTATCATTAAGGTTTCTAATGTTATTGCCAACTTCCTAGATCCCTGATTAACATTTATATTTTCTACTAATCACAGTATTATCTCATCTTTCTTTGGATTAACACATCATTTTCAACAAGTCATCCAAAATTCTGCTTTCAGTTAACAATCCATATTTCCACTAAGTTCTTGCTTCTGTTTTTTCTCTTACCCCTGATATATCCTTAGGTCACATTTGAATTATTTCACTTTCATGTTGTTCACTAGCCTCCAATTTGATCTTCCTGCCTATAGACTTGTCTTCATATCTGTTCAAAACAATGCCACTGAAATAACTATTTACAAAAAAAATCAGCTTACATTTATATGTTTGTTTGAATATGTATAAATACATATTTATACATATTCTTTTATCCTGATAGATTTGGAAATAGTTTATTTCATTGATTTTAAGGTATATTTTCATCCATAATATCACTGAGATTGGTTATATTGTATAATTGAGAGCAAAACTATCATTATGTTATCGTTTAATTAACAAAATGATTTATTATGTATACTTGTAATGATGGTAAATCTTATAGAAGTATAACAGTAAAAGCATATAAGACATAGAAATGAAAGTTATGTAACGAGAAATACCTCAAAGATAGTGGTCCTGTCACTTGGACAGAATGTCCCTAACTTTCCAATTAGAATACCCATTGGTTTCCTATGGACTAATTAGATGAATAATTGAGATTTATTCTTTCCAAAGTTGTGCCTTTCAAAATAAATGTTATTGGTTAAAATCTTTAAGCATTTGTTCCTGCCAAAGTAGTTTTCTTGCATTTCACTCTTCATTTCAGCATGTGTGTGGATGTGAATGACGATAAACAAGATTGATTACATAAGGGCTTTCTAAAATTAATTCTGTCCAATAGAATATGACTTTTTGCTTTGGTATTATTAAAAATTCAATTAGTAAAGAAAAAGCTGGTGAAATGTGTTAGCAACATGAAGAACAAAAACTTTAAATTATATCTCTTGCTATACAGTACATTGTCATATGAAGGTGTGAAAATGGGAGAAATGTTGTTCCTGATATAACTGATATTGTGAAACCTTTTATGAGCTTTAAAATAAAGTTCATCTTATGTATCATTTCTACATTATTGATCTTGTCATTTATTTAAAAATGAGACTTTGGGGAAGGAGAATATAAGTCATAGCATAAAAGAAGTAATTTTCTGTGAACATCATGTCTCCTTTTCTGTATGTATGTTATGTCTTCTAAATGAAAAGTTTTTTTCTGATAAATGTATGTTGATTAAATTTTAAAAATAAAAATTGAACATAACTTGAAATTCAAAAAAAAAAAAAAACAAATAAAAATAAATATTATTGATGAAATTGTGATCACAGAGTTTAGGTGGATTTATCTAAAAATCATTGCTAGTAGCACAGGTAAAGCTTGCAATAGAACTTGTAATTTTTTTATTGTTGTTCCTTCTTTGCGTTTTGTATATTCATCAGGTAAATGTTTATATTATTGAACAAAAAGTCAAAATAATCAAAAAAGAAAAAAAACCCAACTGGATATTGATGTTATAGGCAAACTTCCATATATTGCAGGTGTGGTTACAGACCACTGCCATAAAGTAACCACAATAAAGTGAGTCACATGAAATTTTTGTTTTCCCGGTGGATATAAAAACTGTGTTCACAAAAAATTGTAGCCTATAAATTGCTCAATAACATTATGTCTAAAATAACAATGTACACACTTTAAATAAAATATGACACAGAGACAGGAAGTGAGCACATGTTGTTCTACAAATAACACAGATAGAGAGTAGGTCAAAGCAATGTTTCTACAGACATCCAATTTGTAAAGTCATGCACTACTGCAAAGCACAATAAAGCAAAGGGCAATAAAATGAGGGATGTTTATATTGACTTTAGGAGTTTAAATTGTGGTTTTCTCTAGGACTAAAATAACTTGAAATACCTAAAACTCCAATCTTTGTAAAGATGGTTCTGATGATAATACAGATAGCATTAAAGTGATACCAAAAGAATTAAACCATTGGGTGTATTGGAACAAAACTTCAGAATATGGATCATTATAACCAATTAGTCTGTTTCTTCAGTTCTTAAACAGATCTTGTATTGAAATATTTAAATCAGTTTTTGAATTAAAGAAAATCACTTTTTGCTAGTTATTGATTTTTCTTTTCAAAAGTGAATTTTAGTCTAAAATAAGCAGATGCTGATATGGATGAGTTAATTGACTTCTTTAACCATGAATACAAAGCAATATGAACTTTTACAGAAAAACATTTGCAAGGAACTCTTCAATATGATCTAATTCAAAGTCATATTAATATTTTCTATATTGTAAATATCCTTCTCCCACTAACAGTTATTTTACCCTGCTAGAAGCACAGTAGAGGTCTATCCATTTAGCAAAGGCAATGACTAATAGAAGAGAAAAGGTATATTTTATTGCCACACATGATATCAATATATTTCATGGCACCAATTAGAGAAAATTTTGTACTTTGAGTGTAAGTGGCATTAAAAACTATATATCATTTCTGAGTTTGGCTTAGAAAGATGCCAAATTTGAGTAGCAAGGATATTTTCAGGGAGAAATTATTAGGCAATAGTTATTATTTGGGTAAATTTCAGTTTTCAAGAATAAAGTCAATAAGTGCATGCATTAATATTGAGGGCTTGGCATATTTGTCTGTTGTTTTTCACTATGCTTTGCCTTCATCTTCAAGAGATTCTTGTCCCTCTTTCTGAGAATGCAACAAGACTCCCCAGGATGGGCGTTTAATATTTTCTTGTTTACTGTGTGTGTGTCTCCACCCACTGAGATAACACTCTATGATAAGGTAAGCACATTCATTTTCCATGGAAGCATGCCTCAGGTGCAACCTTCCCCACACATTCCCCTACCACCAAGATCTTGCACCAGTGACCCTTTCCTGCCATATTAGCTAAAAGAAGATTTCTATAATTGTTTACTCAACCACATACCTCCACCTCACCAAGGTTCACATGTTCCTTCTTCCACCCCTCTCCCAGTTCCATGGAAAGCCCAACCTATTCCCCAACTCCAGGCACTTTCACAGCTTCTAACAGCTTCTCATCATTTCACCACTCTCACATTCCAGCACTGTCGACCCCACTCATATACTTGCAAACCATCACCCCCATCCACCTTATCATACATTTTGCCCAGATTGAGCATTGGGTCATGACTATCTACACCATTACTATCTCATGGTAATTTATCATCCAGACTCTATCTTTGTGAGTCTGCTGAATACCCTTAGTTTACATCAGTGAAATCATGCAATATTTGTCCTTTAGTGACCAGTTTACTCTTTGTTAAAGAAAATGAGATGGGGGCTGTGTGATATTATTAAGGGCCTGAGGGAAGGAATCAATACTAAGAACATAGTTTATTTAAGGGTATTATATATTTTAAGGGACACATTACAAACCTATAGAGAAGGAAAGGATTCTCAATAAATAGCATTGTGAAAATTAGTATTCAATTTGTTAAAAGGAATTAGACAATTACTTTGTAGGCAATCAATCTGAGCAAACATTTACAAAATCACATAAAAACAAATAAGTTGAAGACATTACACTTTAAGTTGAAAAAAACATATTCAAGGTAAAACATAGAATAGGACATAATTTATTTTCTCCGCTTTTAGTCTTTGAATTTAAAACAAAATAAGTAAACTGTACATTAAGGAGCATGTCTAATACATAACATTAAATGAAATATACCAAACAGTGATATATTTTCAATATATTCTTTAGGAGTTAGTGTTCTTAAAATGTGATATATCTTGCAAATCATTATGAAAACATTACTATGAAGTAGAAATATGTCAAAGTGCTTGAAGAGAAATCTCACAGAAAATAATTTAAAATCATTGTAAATGAAATATTTCCATAATTTTTTTTTGTTATTGTTCACTCAGCCCTTTCCTAATTCTGAATGAGTTTTTCAATTCTATCATGTCACTGAGGTCACCAACTGCTAAGATAATATTTTATTAATGAGTAACATTCCTTTTGAATCAAGCTGCCCAGAAGGCTTCACCTCATTGAGTATGACTATAAACAGCCAAGGAAACACTCAAGGCTAATTATTATATAAAAATTGTAGGGGAAACATTAGATTTACTTTGTGAATTGGAACCATGGAACTTCAGTTACCTGTATCTTAATGTGCAATAATCAGCACCACCCCTGGCATCACATTTGATTTACAAGTGTTACAAGGTAACTATTGCATCTATGCTTGATATAGTGAAATAAAGTCTGACGAGTCTTGAGGCTTACTTAAGTGTTCAGTTCTAGAGAGATTTATTAGTAGTAAGGGGGATAATAAGAGGTTAAAGAATCTCTTCCTTGCATTGTAGAGGGCAAGTCCCTCAGCAGCTGTATTTGCTGTCTTTGTCTCATCTCCATGTCTTCCTTCCATTCTTTAGGCTATGAAGATTCCTCTGGGAATTTACACAATGCACACTCCAGACATTGTTGTCAGCTGTCTTCCCTTTAGTTTCTGCTAAGTTGAGGGACTGGAGGCTGGGTTTGGGGTGGGTGGGGTGGGGGGAGGATTAGAAACATGTGTATAGGAAAGGAGAAGCGAATTACTTCTTGTTTTCCAAACACTGTTTAGGTGAATCCAGCAGAAATAGACACTTGGCCATGTCTAACAGCTTCTCATCATTTCACCACTCTCTTCACAGCTCAGAGCAGCAGATGTTGGTGTTGAAAGACTGGTGGGATTTGCCAACAGAAGTCTAA
Organism: Tolypeutes matacus; assembly: GCA_026826555.1. Lineage (NCBI taxonomy): Eukaryota > Metazoa > Chordata > Mammalia > Cingulata > Chlamyphoridae > Tolypeutes > Tolypeutes matacus. The sequence goes on along the minus strand of JAKSZT010014601.1, from coordinate 1,556,754 downwards.
ACACTGCTGAGGCTTAAGCCATCCCCAGGGGTTCAGACACCTGAGAGCTAAGACTATTCCTTGAGGATTAAGTCTGAATTCTGTAGGAAAGTTTACCATTTGGAAACTACAATGAAGGCCTTGATCCATTCATCAGAAAAAGGTGGCTGAAGTAGCAATAAAAAATTCTCTCTTTGACTACTGAATTCAGACTTAATCCTCAAGGAATATTTTTAGCTCAGATGTAGCTGAGTAGAGCATATCCTCCAAGCTCTGAGAACCTGATAATGATACCTCTTCTTTATTGCCTCCTGATATCAAACATAATAGCTGTCCTCTGCAATAATCAATACATGAATACACAGTATCCCTTTTGTGTTCTTTCAGCTTTCTGCCACCTAAAATTCCATGTATTAAATTGTTCTAAGAATTCATTTTAGTGAGTGAAACCTAAATTATATAATACTCTTGATAATGTGGGAAAACTTTAGGCAATTTGCATTTCTTGAAATTCAACATAATGCTCTAAGTTCATATCTTAAGTCTAAAATATATACCATTATTCACCAGTATTTACTCATTCATCAATTTAATAAAAAATATGAAGAAACCTTGATATGTGAATGATAGTCAAAGAGAGAAAGATAAAAACTCCAGCCCTCAAAGATTTCATTTAAACAGACTTTAGCTAAGAACATTCTATGTCCCAATGAGCTGTCAAATGTCAAATATGTTGTCATAATTTAATTTCAATATAATGCTGTAAGGTTGCTTGTATTATCCAATGTTTAAACTTAAGGAATTTGAGAAATGGATAGATTAAATTACTTGCCAAATGAAAAAATCATGGTCAAAACACCATTATTTCATGTTCTCAATCTTAATGCTTTTCTAACATTGCTATTGATAGAAAGTGAGAATATTCTTTTAAAGTAAATAATATAGAGACTGATATGAAACAAAATGGAAACACAATTATTATATCAATTTGTGCATAGTGATTGTGACAGAGTTGAAAGGTTTGCTCTAGGCATGTAGAGAAAGGCTGAAGAAAGGGAAATTCAGCAAAAGCAAAGACACATGCAAAGAATATATGCAGAGTCCAGGGAATCCACTCATAAGCTACAGGAAGAATTTGATCTGGAATTGTTAGATATAGGGTATATATGAATACAAGAAGTAAAAGAAAAAGGAGAATAACAAATGCTGTTACTGATAATGATTATAATAACAATTATTAATATATATATGCCTTGTAATAAACAGGATTGCAATTTTGAAAAGAATCATAGTTTAACTCATGGTTATGGAAAAAAAAAAGTGCAATTCTCATGAACTATTCATTAGATTTATGAAAGTTTTACAACAACCTAAATGCCTGAGTCTTGGTAGTGCCCTTGTCCATATACAGTTTAAACAAAACCGGTTGAAGAAAAGCAAAATATGGAGGTATATTTTGAAATATGCTCAATTCTACTCTTAGAAATTGAAAAGGCACAAATATATGTGAATCAAAAAAGACTCATTCATAACTACCTTGCTCCTTACTATTCTCTACAGTGTAACGCTGAAACCCACCTACTCTTCCCACCACCAGAATCCTATTTGGAAATCTGAGTCCTGTTTTTAAAAAAAGTCTCTAAGAAGATAGTTTGGAACCCACCAATTTAGTGAGAGCTGCTTTCACATCCTTGTTCCTCAGGCTGTAGATCAGGGGGTTCAACATGGGAATCACCACAGTATAAAACACTGTGGCCACTTTATCAGTTTCCAGACTATAGTCAGAACTGGGTCTGCAATAAATGAAAAGGATTGTTCCATGGAAGACAAAGATGGCTGTGAGGTGGGAGGTGCAGGTGGAAAAGGCTTTGCGCTTTCCCTCTGCAGAGCTCATCCTCAGGATGGTGATGAGAATAAACAAATAGGAGGTGACGATGACCATGATAGTGATGATCTCATAGAAAGTGGCCACAATAAATATCAGCAGTTCATTCAAAGACACGTCAGAGCAGGCAAGTGATAAGAGAGGGGGTAAGTCACAGAAAAAGTGGTTAATCACATTTGATCTATAGGATGGAATCTCAAGAGCTAAACACATGTGAATCAGAGAAGACACTGTTCCACAGAAATAACAGGCAGACACTAATCCCAAACAGAGCTTATGGGACATGATCACCATGTATAGCAGTGGGTAACAGATGGCCACAAAGCGATCATAGGCCATCACGGCCAGCAGGATGACCTCAGTGATCACACATGTGCAAAACAAGTAGAATTGTACAGTGCATGCCAGGAAGGAAATGGTTTTTTTCTTGTCTAAGATATTGGCCAGCATCTTTGGCACAATTGTGGTGGAGTAGCAGAAATCCACAAAGGACAAGTGGCTCAGGAAGAAGTACATGGGGGTGTGCAGCTGAGAGCTGGCCTGGATCACTGTGATCATGCCCAGGTTGCCCATCACTGTGACTCCATAGATGAGAAGGAAGACAAGCAAGAGGAAGATGCTCAGCTCAGGGAAGTCTGACAATCCCACAAGAATGAACTCTGACACAGTGCTGCAGTTTCCCTTGTCCATGTCACCACTTCACTTGGGTTTGGGAAAAAAAATAAACCAGAAGTCATTTTCATTAAAGTCAAAAATTGAGTTTTTGATCTCTCCTAAAAACAAAATGAGAAGAATTTTCTAAGTTATTTTTGGAAGTAAGATACAGAACATTTCTTATGACAAGTTTAGAAGGAGTTCAGAAACAGTAGAATACCAATGCATAATAGTCACAGTTTGTTCCACAGATTACACAGAAACATTAAAATTACTGACATCTACAGAATCCTATGATTCTTTACATTCATCTTCCACACTTCAGGGACATTGAGTCATTAGAAATAAGTTAAATTATGTTTAATTAGCTTTATTGCTCCATGACTTCAAATCCATTTTCCCCATGGAAGTGATGGAATAGTTATTTAAGGTTGTATACCCTAAGTTTTCATCTTATATTGACATCTGTAGATGCATAAAATAGCTTTGATACTATATAAAAACATTTTCTCAAAAACATTAGCATAATTATTCTGTTCATTCTTCACTTCATTGCTGGCCAGAGTTCAGCGAATTGGATACTCTTATATATCTACCAGCAACTATGTAATTTCTTGTAACTATTACCCTAAAGCCATAAAAAGATATTTTTGATAAATTAATTTAACTACTATCAATATATTGCAAGAATTGATCAAATGTGTGAAGAGCAATTATTAACAAAAATGCCTACTGATGTGTTGCAGTATTATTTATGATATTAAGTATTAGAAGTAAATTAAGGGACTTAGTCAAAACTATTTCACATATATATGATGAAAAACTATGTAGCTACTAAATGATAATTTTGATGAATTTTGATGATTTGAATAATGACTTGATAACATTGTAAGTTAAAATATGCTGAGCCTTATTATGCAGGCAGAATTTTATGCATGCCTAGATAAGTTGCATTGTATATTGAATCCACATAACATCTTTGAAATAGAAACATTTTATCTCTATTCTTTTAAAGAGGACAATGCAAACTTGTCTGAATTTTCACAAAATATAAGTTTTATGGGGTATAGTTGGGAAACACAGTAGCATTTTTTTAATTGGAAGAAGATACCTTTAAGTCCTAGAAAATAGCAAATGCAAATAGAGAATGAGGACTATCTCTCCTCCTGACCCTGATCATACATCAACGACCATAGATGAATCAGTTGGATTATTGTGGGCAGAAGAGAATCTGGACCAGAAACCAACACAACGAAGTGTTTCTTCCATTCTTTAACTGACTTAGAATAGGTCAAGAATACAGGCATATAGGAATTTCTGTTTGAAAAGAAGGAATGATTCTGATGTTATGGTTTCGTCTATTCACTAACTTAGAAAATTGAGCCATTTACTTTCCTTGAGTTCAAAGTAGTACATAATATTGAAAACCTTTTCTTGTTTTCAAGACTAAAGTTTAAAAATCAGGATGTTGCAAATCCATGAAGCTGTGGTTCATGCTAAGGAATGACTGTGCTCCTCAAGGGTTCATTGGCAACATCTGGAGACATTCTTGATTATGACAGTTGGGTGAAGTGCTACGGGCATCTAGTGGATAGAGGCCAAGGATGCAGCTAAACATCCTACACTGAATGTTCAAGGCAACACCCCTACAACAAAGAATTATCTGGCACAAAATGTCAATATGTAATGGGTTTGAGAAGACTTGCCATCAAAAAGGCATTTCAAAATGTGTTTCTCAAGACCAAAATGATTCCTCTCTTTTCTACTTCAGAGGTTCTTCACATGCCTGGGTCTATCCATGAACGCTCCTGCGTATCTCTTACTGCCACTTTCACCTTCAGCATCTAGGTGACGTCAGGTGAATCTCTATGTTTCTCTTCTAGGTTCCATGGGTGGAGTTAGAGTAAATGGTCGAAAAAAATAAAATAATACATGCTTTCCATTTTGTTTATACTGTTTTCCTTCTCATACTAATAGTAATTACAGGATATCTTTTCTGAAGATTAAATTGTTCCGTTACCTCTCTAGCATATTTTATAATACTCAAAGAGAAAAATATTTCCATTAAGGAATTCCTTAAAACATTCTTTAATTAAAAGACAGCTGAAACAGAGATTTGTAAGGAAAAACTCTAATTCAACTCCTTTACAATTTTCTCTTCTCTTACATATGACTATCTGTAATTAACCCAATGAGGAAAAAAATGAAAACAACTGTCCATCTCTCTCCTCATATCACTCATATCCATTCTCAAATAACCAAAATTTAGTCCAAACAACTAACCTGTGGGACAGACATTGTTTCCCCTGTTTCTGAAGATGCAGTAATGGAAAATGTTACAGGCTTTATATATTTTGTATGTCCCTCAGGACCATGTTTCTTAAGCTTTCTGAAATTATTGTTTATCTCTGTGGGATTGCAAAAATATATCAAGAAAATTAAACTGTCTTGAGACAGGAACAATTTATGAAACTGTGAACAAATGTAAACAAAGGGAGGGAACTATTCCAATTGATGAAGTATTGTAATAAAATACAATTTCTTCCAGAATTCATGATGAACTGCAGAGGATTTTATGGTGCATGTGAGCATTGCCTCTGAGCCAATGTTCACATTGCTGTTATGAAATATATAAACTTGTCTTCCAATGTTGCCCATCCATATTCAAAATTTCCTAATTTCCTGCAAGACATAGTGTCTGAAGTCACACCAGAGTTGTAACAAATATGAGAAAAGGTTTGTGAATAATAAGCTTTCTTTATGTGGAATAATAATAATAATTAGAATAATATTTGCTCATATTACTGAGTATTTTCTATGTGCTAAGTTCTGTTCTAAATCTAAGAAGAAATTCATTTCTTATTTATAAGAATAAGTAAAAGAAGCATAAGCAGATGGGACTTGCCCAGAATCACACTAGAAATCACTGGTAGGAAGAGGCCACATGATGCTTTCTGGTTTGCACCACCCATATAGCTACATGAAGAGCAGAGGGACAGAAGGGTTCTGGGATGGGACACTTCCTAGTGGGCATCTTCAATACTGGAGGCCATTAAATGGGAATGCCTCAGTGATGTCTCCCAGGTTTAGTACTTTGCTGACTACATAAATTCTATCTAATCCAATACTGTTCACAGTAGAGTTTTGTTTATCCTGGATATTCCAAACATTTCAAGAATTTTATGGCTATAATTAGTTATAGGTTAATCTATGCTCAAATTCTCAACAAAACTATATGTGTTTTCATAAAATTAATCTGAGAATGCCCTTAGCTTGGGAGTGTTTTTGGTTCTCCTATCCCACCTAGCATATTTTACAATTCTTCTCTCATGTTACAAAATCAAGATGTTCTTCTTATCCATCCACATACTACCTTGATGAGTTGCCCTATAAGAAAAACAAACAAAACAAAAATAATTGCATAAACTCCAAACAAAATGATAACTTGAAATGTTGTTATCCTGAAGTTTATTTTTAAATTGAAGCACCCTAAATCATGGTATGACTTCTCATTTCTTGAAAGATTGTTCATATTTCTTTCTATTGGAGATTGAATCATATCTCCCCCATAAAAGGCATGTTCATGTACCAACCCCTGTACCTGTGGGAATGAATCCATTTGTAAATATGACCATAGATGTTGTTATTAATTAAGTTAATAACAAACTGAATGAGGGTGGACCATAATCCAATATGGTTGAAGTCCTTATAAGCAAAGGAAATTGGACACAGAAGAAAAAGGAAACAGAAAAGACAAGTACCAAGAATTGCCATTTGCCAGACCCAGAATGCCACAATCTCTGGGTAGACATCATTGACTTGCAGATGTCTTGATTTTGGACTTCACTTAACCTGAAAACCATGAGCCAATAAATCCCTGTTGTTGAAGCCAAATGATATTTTAGCATTTTTTTTTAGCATCAAGGAAACTAAGACACTTTCCATGGAAAGAAATGGCATTAGACAGATATAAGACTATATAGTTATGTTTTGAAATCAGATATAAAATAAAGTGGTGATAATATTTAACACCTTTTCTTTTTTATCTTAGTGCACCCCCCAGAATTTGCCTCAGGGAGCATCCTTACTGAAGAAGAGCATCCCATTAGAGCAAAGCAATAAGAAAATCTCTAAAAATCATTGTCTTGATGGATTACACTCACACCAAGCTGCCTTGCCTATCTATTTATTTTAGGTTTAAATATATTTTAAAATATTGTGTTTTAAAATATTGATTCAAATTAAAAAGAAATCTGAGTGGAATTGATTTCATGTTCATTACACATAAATTGAATAATCTAAATGTGAAACCCCATATTTTGATGAAAATGTACTAAAATCAAATAAGATAATAGAATGCTAATAAAGTGTTACATTTGCAAGGTTCAATGAAATCAACAGCATTTTGATATTTCCAATTTTATTTTAATTTTTTCATTTTTAAAGCAAGTGGCCTTTATGTTGAAAAATAACAGATGTTCTTTATTCTCATATGATAAATCCTGGCAAAGTCTTTTTGGTATCCTTTTTAAAACTTGAGAAATGAGTGACTCTGATAACTGCATAACAAACCACTCTAAAATGCATTCACTCTAAAAGAAGTTCACTAAAACAACAACCACTTACTATTTCAGGAGTCAGCTGTGTTATTGTGCTAATATGGTCCAGGCTGGGTGGTCTTGGCTTGACTTGCTCATATCCATGATATCAGCTGGCAGTTAAGGGAGCTTGACTCTTAAGTGTGGTGATTGGCCAGTTGTCAGCTGGTATGGGCAACTGGACTATGGGTCTATTTCTCTTAGTTTATTCCATACTTTTTCACATGGCAGGTTTACAGGGTTACAAGAGAGTATGAAAAGCCACAAGGCCTCTCAAATGTTTGGCACTGGCACAATGTCACCTTGTCTTAATCAAAGACTATTTCAAGAGCAACTAATATTCAAGGAGGGGAGGAAAAGAATCCACTACTTGATGTGAAGAGCTGCAAAGTCACATTGGCAAAGGTCAGGGGTACAGAAAGGAGTGGAAAATCTGGGCCACATTTGCACCACAATAAGTAACAAATCTTTATAAAAGACAGGTCATTTCCAAATTTTGGACTGTCAGCAAAATTGAAAGACAAATTAATTGAGCTTTATGTATTCTTAAAAATAACTTTTGTGTAAAACCAATTTTAGAAATTGTCACATAACTTGGAGTTGAAAGAGTTGAATGACATTTCTATCACAACACCATATTCAGCAGTTTCCATTCCCATTTATGTTTTTTAATTAAAATATTTATTTATATCAATGTTACAAGTTATTTAATAAACAAAAGATAACAACAATAACAACAAATCTGTTTTTGTCAGTGATTATACCTCCCATCTTTATTCATTACTCAATCTTGAGGGGTTTGCCATGATGTCTATCTACTTCAGACTGAGAAGGTTTGGAGATATTAAAGCACAAAGAAATGGAGCTCTTTTGCTTGCAGTTGAAGATACTTCTTATTTTTGCAGTGAAGCTGGTCCATCCTCATCATTTTGTTAGTTGTCCATGGCAGACTCAAAGAACTATAGAGTAGGAGTTGATTGCATATTTGCTAGATTTCAGGGATCAACCAGCATAGGACAATCCAAAGACTTTAAGTCTCTGAGAAATATACTTAACAGGTAAGTTGAAAATGATAGGATCAAAGAAAAGAGTAGAAGAATCATGATTAAGGAATTTGTAAATGAATATAACTATGTTCTATTGTGGAAATAGATTTATCTATATTCCCACTGATGGAGTGATGATTTCAAGAGATTGTGTGGCTTTTTTATGGTGTCTGGATGTCCCCAGATCCCCCAGGAATACTTTTGCTTGATTCTTTGTTTACTGTGTCAGTTGGTGAAATCTGGCTGAAATATCCATAAGCATACCTCTGGCAAGACTTCCCAACTCATTTTGAAATCTTTTAGTCATAAAATCTCTATTTTATTTCATATTTCTCCCTTTTGGCCAAGGGCTTTCTCCAAATTCATTGGTGATTAACGCATGATAACAATCCCTCAGTGCCAGAGGATCTCATCACCAGGAGTCATGTCGCATGTTGTGGGGAAGGGTAGTGAGTTTATTTGCAGAGTTTGGCTTAGAGAGAGGCCACATTTGAGTTGCAAGAAGGTTTTCAGGAGGCATTTCTTAGGCACTAATTTTACTTAGGCTTATTTTCATTATTACAGGAAGAGGGTTCATAAGGGGAGCACTTAAGATTGAGGGTTTGGCTTATTGACCTGTTTTCTATTACTAGACAATTGTTATATAATCCAGAAAATTATGTTATCATATTTGTGAAAGTAGCATGACTTTCCCAGGAGGAAAGTTTAATATTTTGTTAGCGACTGTGAGGGCCTCTATCTATTCAGATAGCAAACCAATGGCAACCAGGATATCTTTTTATATACCATATAAGTATATAGCTATATAACTTTCAAGATGTACGAAAGACTCTGTCAGGACACCTGACCATTCCATCTTTACCTTTTGACCAGGGTTATGTTAATTGACAGGTATAACTTGAATTATATACTTGCCTTGTTTCTCATGTAAAGTTCTTCTCATGTACTTTCAGAGAAGCCCCAGAGTACAACAGTATAACCGACAAGGAAATTTGGTTGTTTCTCTTGTATATGGCATTTTTCTAAGAACAAAATATGCAATGTTCCCATAACCCCCCATTTTATTACAGAAGGTATGAGTTTAAAAAACAGTCATGCACAGCACACAGGATTCCCATACATCCTCCCAATACCAACATCCTGCATTACTGTGGAACATTTGTTACAAATGTTGAAAGAACATCTTCAAAATATTACTGTTAACTATAGGACAAGCTGCAAGATGGCGGTAGAGAAAAGAGCTCCTGGAATCAGCTCCTGCTATGGGGAAATTGTTGATCACCCAGAGCTATCAAGAGAACTTGTTGGGGGATCCAGGAGACCAGAAATGCATCCTGCAACATCCTTGAAGAATGGAAGGAGGAGACTTCCCATCTGCAGAGAAGATTTGTAAGAAAAGCACTCCATGCCACAGAGGCCGGTGCCCATCCTCCACTGGAGGCTCAAGCCGCCTCGGGAGCTATTCTGTAGCTGAAATTCACTTCCCAAAATGGGGGAGAGAGAGATGGTTGGCCACCAATTTCAGCTACTGATTAGTACATTTGACTGGATAAAGTATAACCCTAAGAACAGCTGAAGTTTGAGCCTTTCTAAGTCAGAGGTAGGCCTATAGCCACCATTTTGACCAAACTCCCAGCATGAGGGGAAGCAAGGCTGACTGAAAATCTCAGTGATGATAGAAACCAGTCTCTTTCACCCAGATTGTCCTGCAGCCCTAGCCTATGCTTCAGCCCCATCCTAGCAGGGAGGAAGCTGACGGGCCCTGTATCCAGGTAATTGCAGGTACATTAACTGGCACAGACTGAATAAACAGACTTCTGCTGGGACAACTTTGGTCATCTTGGACCTGCACTGCATAAATTGCTGCCCACACCTGCAGCTCCATTTCTACCCCAGGCAGGGGACAAAGGGACGTGAAGCTTATCAGTCTTTCTGGGCAACTACAGTCTAGACCTGCACAAGTTGGATTATTCCACACAGCTGTGGCTCTGTCACTACTCCTGGCAAAGGAGAAAGCTGGGAGAAGCTTCATTGGTTCTTGGAGCAATGATGGTAGCTTGAGCCTCCACAGCTTATAACACCCTTGGCTCCAATTACACAACTAACAAGGGAGAAAAGGTAGGAAACCCTAAAGTAAAGAGAAAAACTGCACCCAGAATAAATACTCTAGTAAAACAAATGCCAAGTCACCACCAAAAAATTACAATTCACACCAAGGAAGACGAAGATATGGTCCAGTTAAAGGAACAAGATAAGCCTCCAGATGACATAAAAGAGTTGAGAAAACTAATTGTAGATGATCAAACAAATCTCCTTAATAAATTCAATGGGATGGCTAAAGTAATTAAGGGTATTAAGAAGACATTGCATGAGCACAAAGAAGAATTTGAAAACATATATAGAAAAATAGCAGATCTTATGGAAATGAAGGGTGCAATAAATGAAATTTAAAATACACTGGAAAATCATATACTAGCAGATTTGAGGAGGCAGAAAAAAGGATTGGTGAACTTGAAGAAAATACCTCTGAAGGTGAACATGCAAAAGAAAAAAAAAGATTGTAAATACTTGAAGAAGGGTTTCTGGGAAATAAGACAGCAAGGGACATGCAAACATACATGTCATGGGTGTCCCAGATGGAGAAAAGAAGGGAAAAGGGGCAGAAGGAATATTTGAAGAAATAATGGTAGAAAATTTCCCAACCCGATTGAAAGACATAGATATCCATGTCCGAGAAGCATGACATACTCCCATCTGAAAAAATCCGAATAAACCAGCTCCAAGATACATACTAATCAGAATGTCAAACGCGAAAGACAAAGAGAGAATTCTGAGAGCAGCAAGAGAAAAGCTATGCATAATGTTTAAGAGATACCCAATAAAATTAAGTGCTGATTTCTCACCAGAAACCATGGAAGCAAGAATACAGTGGTCTAATATATTTAAGATACTGGAAGAGAAAAACTTCCAGCCAAGAATCTGATATCCAGTAAGATTGTCTTTCAAAAATGAGGGCGAGTTTAGAATGTTCAAAGATAAACAGAAACTGAGAAAGTTGTAAACAAAAGACCTACTTTGCAGGAAATCCTAAAAGGTGTGATAAAGCCTGAAAAGAAAAGACTGGAGAGAGAGGCATGGAAGATAGTCTAGAAATGAAGATTATATCAATAAAAGTAACTAAAAGTGTCAAAAGAGTGGTGAAAATAAAACATGACAAATAAAACCCAAATATTCAGGAATAAACTTAACCAACGATGTAAAGCACTTGTATTCAGAAAACCACAACTTATCATTAAAAGAAATTTTAAAAAACACCTAAATAATTGGAAGAACATTCCATGCTCATCGATTGAAAACTAAATATCATTATGATGTCAATTCTATTCAAATTGATATACAGATTCAATGCAATCCCGATAAAAATTCCACCAGCATTTTTAAATAAATGGAAAACATGATTTTCAAATTTATTTGGAAGAGTAAGTGATCCTGAACAGCCAGAAACATCCTAAAAAGGAAAAGCAAAGTTGGAAGACTCTTGTTTCTGGACTTTAAGTCATATTACCTAGCTACAATGGTAAAAACTGCATGGTACTGACATAAAGACAGACACATAGACCAATGGAACTGAATTGTTGGTTAAAAAACAGACCCTCACATATATGTTTATGTTATTTCTGACTAGCCTGTCAAACCCACTCAGCTCAGGCAGAACTTTCCATTCAACAAATGGTGCTGAGAAAATTGGATATCCATAGAGAAATAAGGAAAGAGGACCCCTGACTCACACCCTATACAAAAAATTAACTCAAAATGAATTAGAAAATGTAAATATAAAATCAAGAATCTTAAAGCTTCTAGAAGAAAATGTAGGAAAATATCTTCAAGACCTGGTGGTAGGTGGTAGATTCTAAAGGAAAGAAGAATAGGACTGAGAAGAACTATTGATATTTAGTCCATGTTGAAGTTTTAATTAGCTTTGTTGTAAAAATGTGGAAATGTACAGAGTTGATGGTCACACATTATAGTGAGTAACAGCTGGTTTATAAATGGGGATGTGGCTGAAAATGGTAGTCTAGGGATGTAAATGCCAATTGACAGAAAGCTGGAAAACAAGCTAGGGACTGAATAGCAACTAAACCTAGAGGTGTGTGAGAATAGTCATTGATGGTACAGATGCAAGAGCATCCTTTGTGAGCTAGAGCAGATGTACATCAATATTGCAGGGTGGTGGGAATGTGGAGAAGCATGGGAAAAATACAACTGGAGTGATCTATGGTGTGTGGTTAACAGTAATACTGTAATATTCTTGCATCTATACCAAAGATGTATTGTGTTGATAATGGGGGAGTATGGAAGAAGTATGCCAAAATTATGCTGTGGGACTGGTAATAATCAGATATTACCTCATAATCTGTAACAAATGTTCCACCATGGTGTGGTGTGTTAATAAGGGGGTGTTGTTGGGGAGTTCTGCACATGTGCATGATTGTTTTGTAAGTTTACAACTTCTGTCATAAAATTATATTTTAAAAATAATAAGGTGGGTAGGGGGAAAATACACCAAATGTAAGATAAGGACTATAATTAGTAGTAAGATTTTGACAATAATCTTTCATAATTTGTAACAAATATCTCACAACAATGCAAGGTGTTGGTGGAGGGTTGATGGATGGGATCCCTGTATGATGTTATAAATGTTTGCTTTGTAAGTTCACAACTTTTACTGTACACTTATTGTTTATGTATGTTCATGTATGAATGGTATAAAAAATAATAATAATAGGAAGGGTTGGGGTAAAATACTTTGGCTACTAGTAATATTTTGAGGGTGCACTTTAATCATTAGGTAAAAATGTTTCACAACAATGCAAGGTATCAGAAGTAGGATGAGGTATGAGAGCCCTGTATGAAGTTATGTATGTTTGTTTTGTAAGTTCACAACTATTACTATACACTTATTGTTTATGTTTGTTCATGTATGAATGATATACTTCAATAAATTTTTTAAAATTACTGTTAACTATAGTCCATAATTTACATTTGGTTTATTTTTCCTACTAATAATCCTATTATTAACACCATGTATTAGTATTATATTTTTGTTATAGGTCATGAGAGAACATTCTCATATTTTTACAGTTAACCACAATCCATCATCCACCATAGGTTTCACTGTATTATACATTCCCATGCCTTGTATGTTCACTCATTTACTGTGTTTCACCATAAAGTTGTGCTGTTCCCACCCCAGTCAAATTTAGAGAGTTTTCATTCCTCCAAGAGGAAAAAACTCCTACCCCAACAAACCCCCCTGTTGTTGAACCTTCGTTTGATATAGTACCATCTTTGCCATTGCTGTAAAAAATTTCAATATTACTGATAAATATAGACCATAAGTTACATTAGTTACACTTTCCTCATGTATCATATTCTAAATTCCTTGCATTATTGAGATACATTTGTTCTAATTCACAGAAAAGAATTCTTGTATTTTTACTATTAATCACAATCTTCATCTACCACCATTTCTCTGTTACTCAATCTATAGATTATCCTCTATCATTCTTTAAATTTACATTTATGTCCCCAGACTACTCCTTCAGTCACTGTTACCTTTATGCATAGCAATGGTAGTTATACCTGTTATAATATGTTACCATCTACTCTATCCATTTCCAAGCATTTACAATCAACTTTATTAAAAATTCTACATACATTAAACATCAGCTACGCTTCTCAGCCCTCATGCTCCTCTTAGTAGTTTATACTCTGCAGGCTAAACTTATTTATGCTTAATATGGTGAAATTTTCTAAGAAATTCATGAATTTAAAAGTAAAAATAAAATCGGTACTGAGCCCTTTTGTCTTCAAACCATAAGTGATTGAAATGGTTAAGTTCCAAGAAGGGCTATGTGATAACTGTAGATGTGTATGTTCCATATGGAAAATAATACCTGCACACTATTATTTTGTGTTGTTGACATCTCTCTTTCTCCGACTGTAGATTAGAGGACTTAATGTGTAAACACAGAGACCACTTTGAGCTGGATACTTTGGGGTTGGGCACACATCAGAGGAAGAGGAATGTGTGATGGGATATGGTGATGGCATCAGGTGTGAGGCACAGGTGGAGCAGACATTGTGGCACCCACTGGCTGAATGCTTCTACAGGATGGTGACAATGATGATCACATAAGAGGAGAGATTGCTGAATAGTGTGCTCACCTCATTAAAGGTGGCAAAGATGGAAAACAGCAACTGGTTGAGTTAAGTATCAGAACAGGAGAGAGAGCAGCGAGGAGAACTCACAGAAGTGATTTATTGTGTCAAAAACACAGGGTGATCATTCGAAAGTAGAGCATGTGAGTCTCAAGGAACATACTACTTCCCATGCCTATGATCCAATCACTAGCATGGAGCAGAGTTTCTGTGACATGACATCTATGTAGAGCACAGGGTTGCAAATAGCCACAAAGCAGTCATAGGCCATCACAGCTAATACAAAATATTCAATTACCACAAATATAAAAGAAACGGAATTGTACTACACATCCTAAAAATGAAGTGGATCTGTCTTGTACAAGTTGGCTCATCAGCATCTTGGAAGCAGTCATGAAGGAATAGTGGAAACCCACAAATTAGAGATGGCTGAGGAAAAAGTACATGAGAATGTGCAGTGAAGGTTTTAATTTTGATGATCACAATAATTCCAATATTTCCAACAACAGTAACACTGTAAAAGGTCAGAAATTCCAAGAAGAGAGGGATCTACAGTTCTGGGTAATCTGAGAGACCCAGGAGGGCAAATGTGATGCCAAAAGTGATATTTTTCTCTGCTAGACATGTCTATTCTGTTGATGGAATCTGAAAATCAATCATGAAAAAACATATTCAGGAGAATGATGGCTATGTGGCTCATGGTTAACAGTCTGTATTAGTCAGTCAAAAGGGGTGTTAATGCAAAGTACCAGAAATCTGTTGGTTTTTAAAAAGTGTATTTATTTGGTGTAGAAACTTACAGTTACCAAGCCCTAAAGAGTCCAACTCAAGGTACCATAAGAGGTACTTTCTCACCTAAAGTCTGTTGGCACTTGTTGAAGTAAGAAAACTGTCAATATCTGCATTGGTTCAGACTTCCTCTTTCCTCTTAAGACTCCGTGGATCCAGCTTATTCTTATCTCAGCTGTAGGCTGGCATAGGGCTCATCTCTCTTCCCAGGACTCATTTCTTTCTGGGCTCAGCTGCTCTGGTCTCTTCCTAAGGTCAGCTGTAATCTATCAGGCTCATCTCTCTTCCCAGGGGTTCCAGCATCAAAACTAAGTTCTCTCCTCTGCCATGTCTTTTTCTGTGAATCTACTTCTCTGTGTGTCTACTTCCATGTGAAAGTCTGTTTTATCAGCCCACCAAAGGGGCTGGGACTCAACACTGAGTCTCTCTCTAATGATGTGGTTTAACCAAAGCCCTAATCTTAACATATTTTAATCAGACTTCTCAGCTGAATCTAATACAATCAAAGGGTTCCAGAGGAACAGAGCAGTTTACAAACATAATCAGTATCTCTTTTTGGAATTCATAAATACTATCAAACTGCCACACTGTCGCACGTGTAGAGTATAAGGTGAGAGAAAATAAACCTCTTTCATAATCCTGATAGGTGTTAAGTATCTAAGACAGGAATATCTACAATTTCAGAAAAGAATTTTCTCAAGAATTATAAAACAATTTCTTTCATGTTCTGAAATGTAATTTAAAGATTTAGAAGTGTAGTAAATATTAAATCAAATAATTTGGATGATAACATGTAAGTAAATCCTCAGGTAAGACATTCCCATCTCATTGAACTTCATGGATTCTGGAGAGTACATGAAAGAACTATTCAAGTCTTTCTTACATAAAATAATGAAAAGTGAATGCATCTAAAGTCAAGTCTGTAATTACAGCAAATTTCTACATAGTAATGATATACATATGTATTGTAGAATATAGAAAGAATAGTCCCTTTTTATCATTCAATGCCAAACTTTAAGAGCAGTTTAGCACTTTCTCATCTTTCCTTTTTTGGCCAAGTAAGTCAGACATCAAGGTCAGTACTGACTTATGTTTTTGAAAAAAGAATATGTCAAACTGCCTCTTTCTGTGGGTGAGCAAGAGGGGACTCAAGGAAGCCATGACTTTCCCAATTACATGAAGATTTTAGATAATCAACCTACAACACCAACTCCAATCTCCCCTACTAACAGACATGTACTCAACTCTCCATGCCAGTCTCATTACAGAGTGTTATAGTAACATTTTCATTTTGTAAAGTTTACATTTGGAAATTCTTCATTTTGCTAATACTTTTAATCAAATATAAGACAAACTTTAGACTAAAAACATGGAAAGTATTCCCATGGAAGTGTTTAGAATCACAGAGGGATTCTAAAGAGCTATGTCATAATGAACCATAGAGGAATGGAATTTAGAGACACGGTCCCATTCAGGATTAAGTATGATAAAAAATATTAAACTTTGACAAAGCTGTATAGATTTTCTAGGCCCATCAATTTTCTTTCCCTTCAAGCCAGCTAGAATGTGCATTCTATATCTTTATTACTTGTTAAGAAGATAGATGAAAATCTTAAGGTGTCATCACACTCTATACACATTTGTGATAAAGTTGTTCTTAATACAGAAAGAATGGTGAGATTCCTCAAATTGCTTCCCCAGGTAAGGTTGTCAATTTAATATAAGACAACCAATTAAATTTGACTTTCAGATGGATAATGATTTGCTTTTGTTGTAGTATATCACAAATATTATATGAAGTATACTCATATTTTAAATTTTTTTCATTATTTATCTGAAGTTCAAATTACATTGATCATCTTGTATTTTTATTTGCTAAATCTGGCAACCCTGTGCCCAGAACAACTGATAATATCAGATTCTCCAACTCAAAAGATGGGGACTTTCCTGGTTTTAGTATTGTGATTTCCACATGTCTAGAATCCCCTGAGTCAAATTCCTTAGAATGGGACCTCATGCCTTCCACATCTGGAACATATTTCTTGGGTTGCAGAACCAAAGATGACTGCAAGAAGTGATAGTCTAGTAAGGGATCTCCATTCTAGAGAACCTGACTCAGGGGATTCTTGATATGAATTCAGCTCAACTGAACCAGATCAGGCTTGAATACAGTTTACTGAAGTCCTTTATAAGCAGAATGAAATTCAGACACAAAGAGAGAAAGCCACAGAGAAGAGACAGAAGTTGAAGGTCAATGGAACCCAGAAGAGAAATAAAACATTACCATGATCATTGTCATGTGATAGAAAACATAAGGACTCACCTTTGCAGCCAGTCATCCCCAAAAGTTACAGTCTTTAAGGAGAAAGCATATCCTTGCTGATGCCTCGATTTTGGACTTCCTATAGCCTCAAAACAGTGAGCCACTAGTCCCCACTATTTAAACAAACCTACTCTATGTTATTTGTTTTTGCAACTAAGAAACTAAAACACATCGTTCTGAAGAATATAAGTCCAACATCAAAGCATCAACAGGCCACAATTTCTCCTCGAGTTCTAGTGACAGAAATCCTCCATCACATAGGGATCTCTCTCTGTCTGACTTCCCTTTGTTCCTTCTGACTTCTCTAGTTTCATTTTTTTTCTATTTATTTCTTTTTATTTTTTTTTCATAAGGATTAAGCCACCCTACCCCTTATAAAGTTTGGCTACCCTAAATGGTATCTTTGAGAATCCTATTCATAATAAGTCCACACCCTGATATACCTTAACATATTCAAAGATACTATTTAAAAGTGGGTACACAGCCAAAGGAATGCACATTAAGACTTGAACATGTACCCTTTGTGGGGTACATAATTTAATACCCTATTCTATGTATCCTCAGATTTGTACAATGTTTCATCGGGTTCATGATTTCATCCATCAAAAACTGCTGAGATATGAACCATTGTGGGAAACCTTATCTAAATCCTCTGGACCAAATTCATACTCTTTGATAGTCATGATCTGTTCATAATCAATTCTTTACTTATTTCTCAGACCATACTGTGTTGTACTTATATGTAGATAGATTTCTGTGGCCTTCTCTCCAAGTAGAGTGTGGGTTCCTGGAGATCACAAACTATTTCTCTTTCACCTGAGAATTCTCCTTATCCATTTCAATGTCCACCCAAGTGTTGTTGGAGCTAATTTCCAGGTTCATTGCCATGTAGCAAGAAAGAATTCAAGGACTTGCCATGAATTAAGCAAGCAGAGAATTTACTGCAAACTGAAAAAGTGAAAGTACATACTCAAGACGTGAGTTAGGGCACTCTTACTAAGGAAGAGGCCCACCTGGTGACTGGGGCTGGGTTTAAGTAGGGATGAAATGGGAGGGTCTTCTTGCCTTGTGACTTTAGTTGGTAAGGAAGGGGTTAGGGCTAGTATGTTCTGACCCTTTGCTTGGGAAGAAACAGATGTTACCACTTATTTTCTGAGTTTTACATGTAATAGCTCAGGTTTGACTGCTCACAATAGCTCAGGACTGGCTGCCCACAACAGCTCAGACCTGGCTCCCTGCAGTGCTTCTTGTTGCCCATGAACTGTTGTGCTCACTGCCCCACTCCCCTTCCGGGTTCCCTATCCCGACCTGCCTCACAAGAATGCATGTTGCTAAGTGTTATTGAAACAGAACTCTCAGCCTCGTCCTTTCTCATTTGAAAAAGTAGAGATAGCTATAATGCCCTTCACACTAGGAGTAAGAACTTGTATTGTTCAAGTCCATATATTAATTGCTGCAGCCAAGCTGGCACTCCAGTCTTATCTTCTAGTTTTCTGATCTTCCTTCCTATACCGGCCTTCCCTTTTTAGAGTAAGAGTCAAATGATCTTGACTTGAAAAGCATTCATACCTTGAGAGAGCTATTAAAATTCAAATTTAAATGTATAATAAAATATGGACTCAATACTTCTTTTTCCTGACAGATCAGCTTACCATAATTAATTGATTTTAAGATATATTTTCATCCATAACACTCATGAGATTGGATCTATTTTACAATGAGAGTTAAAAAAGTATTATATCATAATTTCACAGAGTTTAGTTTTTTGGATTTGTTTAATAATGGTGAATCTTATAAGAGTTTATCCATGAAATAAGAATGGACACAAAGAAGAAAAGTGCACCGTAAGAAACACCTCAGAAATAGTGGTCCTAACACTTGTACACAGTGTCCCTATCTATCTAATTAGGATTCTAATGAATTTGCTAAGGACTAATTTGAGAATGAGCTGAGATTTTTTCTTTCCAATGTTGTATCTTTTAAAATGAATGTGACTGATGAAATTGTGACCACAGAGTTTAGGTGGATTTGTCTAAAATCACAGTGACACAGGCAAAACTTGCAATAGAATCTGTAGTATTTTTAATGTTGTTCTTTGTTTTGTATATTCCTCAGCTAAATATTATCCGTTATTGAACAAAACATGAAAATAAGCAAATAAAAGCTTATATTGGTATTACAGCCATACTCTGGGGATATTGCTGTTTCAATTATAGACCACCACCATAAAGCAATCATAAACAAGTGAGTCATATGACATTTTTGGTTCCCAGTGCATATAAATATTATGTTCACACTGCGCTGTAGTCTATTTAGTACTCAATAACATTATGTCTACAATAACTATGTACAAAACAAATTAAAATGTGAAACAGAGGGAGCCAATGTGGCTCAGTGGTTGAAAGCTGGCTTCCCACATACGAGGTCCTGGGTTCAATCCCCAGCCCTAGTACCTAAAAAGAGAAAAAGTAAAAAAAAAAAAAAAAAAAAAAGTGAAACAGAGATACCATAGGAGCACATGCTGTTGGAGAAATGGTGCAGTTAGACTTGCTCAGATGGAGGTTGCCACCAACCTTCAATTTGTAAAATCATGCAATATCTGCAAAGCACAATAAAGCAAAGTGCAATAAGATGAGGGATGTTTATATTGACTCTAAGAGTTTAAAGTGCAGTTTGTATGAGACAAAAAGCATACTGAACTACCTCTAACTCCTACCTTTGTAAAGATTGTTTTGATTATAGTACAAATAGCAGTAAAGTGATACCAAAAGAATTAAAAATGGCTTGTATTAGAATGTGGACTATTTTAACCCTTCAAGCTCTTTATTCAGTTCTTGAAAAAGTGTTGTATTGAAACATTTGAGTCAGTTTTTGATGCCTAAATATCATTTTTGGCTGGTTATTGATTTCCCTTTTCTTTTTTAAAATAATTTTTTAACATTTTTAAAGTAGCTTTAGATTACATAAATGTTACATAAAAGATATAAGGGATTCCCATAGGCCCTACTCCCTCTCCCTCCCATAATTTCCCAAATCAACAACATCCCTCATTAATGTCGTACATTTGTTACAATTGCTGAACACATATTGAAGCATTGCATTCTAAATAAGAGGAACTTTTATGGAAAAACATGTGCAAGTAATCCTTCAGTGTGTTCCAATTCATGGTGATGTTTAATCTGTTTCTAGTTCGTGAATGTTGGTCTCCCACTGAGAGTACTGTACCCAGCTAGACACAATACAGTTCTGTTCATGTAACAATATGGCAATGACTAATAGAAGAGAGAAGGTATATTTTATTGCCTTGCATAATACCAACATATTTCATGTTTCTGTAACAGAAAATTTTGTACTTTGAATGTTAAATGACATTTTAAAATTATATATCTACTCCCTTTATTAAATAAAATATGGTGGAGACTGTATGATTTTTTTAAGGCCCTGGAGGAAATAACAATACAAAGAACACAGTTTATTTAATGATGTTATATATTTTAAAGAATATATCAAAACTAATAGAGAACAAAAGGTTTCTCAATAGATTGTTGTGAAAATAACTATACCTTTTAGGGAAGAAGTGTTAAACTAATACTTGTAAGCAATCATTCATTCAGAAAACATGTACAAAATGACATAAAAACCAATAAGTTAAAGGCATTATGTTATGTTTAAAAATCATACAAATTCAAGGCAACCTTTAGAGTAGGGCACAATTCATTTTGACTGATTTATTCTTCAATTTGTAAAAAAATGAATATAAATACATAAAAATTAAACTATCCATAAATAAGCATGCCTAATACATAACAGTAAATGATATATATTAAAAAGTGACAATTTTTCTAAGATAATTCTTAGGAGTCAGTGTTCTTAAAATATAAAATATCTTGCAAATCATTATGAAAATATTAATACTGAGGGGAATTATGACAAAGTGCTTGAACAAATATACCGCAAAATATTTATGAAATCTCTGTTGTTGTTTTTTTTTTTCTGTGCCTAATTTTAATGTTGACAATTAAGTGATCTATTATCTTGGATAACATCAGATTAGAATGTTTTTTGAAACTCTATTATGTCCTAAATATATTATTGTAGTGAAAATGTTTATATATTTTTCTTGGTGATTCATACAATTTGAATATATCACTTTATTTGAAGCAGAAAAGAAATGAAAAAGTAAAGTTAAAAGAGACAGTTATTACTTTATGTATTTTGAAATACTGTTTATGTGAATCCAGCAGAAATAGACATTTGGTTGTGGCTAACAACTTCTTATCATTTCACCACTATCTTCAGAGTTTGAGCAGCAGACTTAGCGTTGACTCAGTTGGGACATGCCACAAGAGGTCTGAACACTGTTGAGGCCGAAGCCATCCTCAGAGGCTCAGACACCCTGAGAGCCAAGACCCTGCCTCAAGGACTAAACAGCATCTGAGTGTCTTCCAATATAAAGTATAATAGATGTTTCCTGCAGTTATAATCAGTAAATTAATACACAGTATCCACTTTGTGCTCTTTCAGCCTTAAAATACCTAAAATTTCAGGTATTAAATCCCTCTGTGGATTTGTTTTGGTGAATGTCTCCTAAATTATATAATACTTACTACAATGTGGGATAATTTTGAACTAGCTCACAATTTTTGAAATTAAGTCTGATATGTATACCATTTATTCACTAGTATTTATTCATTCATCCATTTAATAAAAAAATGAAGAGAAACTATAATATGCTAATAATAGTCAAAGAGAAAAAGATAAATAACACCAGGCCTCAAAGATTTCAATTATATAGACATTAACTAAGAACCTCTTATATTCTACAGAGGGGTCATATGTCAAATACGTTGTCATAATTTATTCCCAATTTATGCTGTGAGGTTGCCAGTATTGAACTAATATTTAAACATCAGGAGACTGAGAACTGGAGAGCTTAAATTATTTACCAAATATAAAAACCTTGGTCAAAACATCCACCAAATATTTCATGTACCCAAGCTTATTGCTTTTCTCACATCATTTTTGGTAGAAGGACAGATCTTCTTTTTTAAAGTAATTGTTATGTAGAGAGTGACATGAAAAAAAAATGGAAACATAATTAAAGTATCATTTAGTGCATATTAATTTTAAATGAACGGAATGTTGTGGAAAGCCATGGAAAGAAAGGGTGAACAAAGGGCAGTTCTGCAAAACCAAAGACACATGCAAAATACATGAACAAATGCATGGAAGTCCACTTATAAACTACAGGAAAAATTTGATCCCTGTGGTTAGAACATAGGCTAACTAAGGAAAAGATAATATAAGAAGAGAGTCACAAATGTGGCTACTAATAATAGTGGCAATACAAATTATTACAAACATATAACTTGTGAAAAACAGAAATACAATTTTCAAAAGAATCATATTTTCCATGATGATTATAGAAAACATTGTAATTCTAATGAATTATTTGCTAAATTAATTAAGGTTTTATAGAAAACAGAATGCCTGAGTCTTAGAAGTGTCATTTCCCATATACAGTAAAAACAAAACTGATTGAAGTAAAGCAAAATGTGGATGAATATTTTAAAATTGACTCAGTCCTACTCTTGGAAATTGAAAAGTCACAAAAATATGTGAATCCAGAAGATGCATTCTTAACTAACGATTTACTTACTATTCTTTCCATTGTAGCACTATAACCCTCACCTACTCACCCCTCCACCACCCTCTGCTTTGGAAACCTTAATCTTGTTTTACTTTTTTTTTTAAAAAAAAAAACAACAATAGATAAACAAAATGTAGTTTCTTAGAAGATATTTTGGAGACCATCATTTTCCTGAGAGCTGCTTTCAAATCCTCATTCCTTAGGCTGTAGATCAGGGGGTTCAGCATTGGAATCACCAAAGAACACCATAGCCACTTTATCAGTTTCCAAACTGTATTCAGAGTTGCAATAAATGGAAAGGATTGTTCCATGGAAGACCATGATGGTTGTGAGATGTGAGGCACAGGTAGAAAAGGCTTTGCACCTTCCTTCTGCCAAGTGCATCCCTAGGATGGTGATGAGAATAAACAAATAGGAAGTGAGGATGACCACAATGGTGATGATCTCATAGAATTTGGCTACAATAAATACCAGCAGTCAATTCAAAGACATGTCAGAGCAGGCAAGAGATAAGATGGGGGTAAATCACAGAAGAAATATTTAATCATATTTGATCTATTGAATGGAATCTCAAGAGCTAAACACTTGTGAATCAGAGAAGACACTGTTCCACAGAAATAACAGTCAGACACCAATCACAAACAGAGCTTTTGGGACATGACTACCATGTAAAGCAGTGGGTAACAGATGGCCACAAAGCGGTCACAGGCCATCACAGTGAGCAACATGACCTCTGGTGTAATACATTTGTAAAACAAGTAGAAATGTGCAGTGCATCCTAGGAAGGAAATGGCCTTTACCTTGTCTAAGATATTGGACAGCATCTTTGGCACAATGGTGTTGGAGTAGCAGAAATCCACAAAGGACAAGTGGCTCGAGAAAAAGTACATGGGAGTGTGCAGCTGAGAGCTGGCCTGGATCACTGTGATCATGCCCAGGTTGCCCATCACTGTGACTCAATAGATGAGAAGGACGACCCGGAAGAGGAAGACGCTCAGCTCAGGAAGGTCTGACAATCCCACGAGAATGAACTCTGACATAGTGCTGCAGTTTCCCTTGTCCATGTCATTCTTTTGGGGGTTGAATAAATAGAAAAAAACAACTATTCTAAAAGTCCTTATCCATTAGATTATCCAAAATAGAGTATTTACTCTCTCCTAACAACAGATATGGGAATTATTAAGAAAGTTAATTTTGGCAACAAGATATAAGGCATTGCTTTAGTTTATGCAGAATTCAGAAATTGTAGACTATGAATAATTCTCATAGTTTAGTTCACAGATAAAAAGAAACATTAAAATTATTATCTACAGAATCCTATATGTTTCTTTAAACTCATATTCTATGCTTTGGGAATTGACATTGAATCACTAGAAAGAAGTTATATTATTATTTAATTAGATTTATTGCTCTAAGGTTTCAAATCCATTTCCCCACACGCATTTCTTTCACTCAATTATTCATACCTGGAATCCTAGAAAATAAGGTGTACCATATACACCTTATGTATGTCTGAGTTTTCCATTGAAGTGGTGGGATAAATACTTCTTTATGATTGTTAACCCAAAAGTATTCATTTTGTATTGATGGCTGTAGATGTAGAAAACAAATTTGATACTGTTAATAGTCATTTTGTTCTAAAACATTAGCATAGCATTTGTTTTCATTCTGCCCTTCAGTGTCTGCCATGGTTTAGGGAAATAAATACTCTTAAATATCTTCCTGTAACTCTGAAACTTATTGTAACTCAGACCTTGAAACCTTAAAAAGATTTGACAAAATTTTTGACAAATTAATTTCACTACTTCTAATCTATTGCAAGAACTGATTAAAGTTGTAAATAGGAATTATTACCAAATAGCCTACTGATGCATTGAAATATTATTTATGATATCAAAACTTAGAATGTCAATTAAGAAGGAAATGGTCAAAACTATGGCACAAAAAATGATGAAAAACTATGCAGCTATTAAAATAATAATTTTGAAGAATTTTTAGTGACATGAAAAATGACTGTGTTAACATTGCAAGTTAAAAAATATTGAGGGAAGTGGATGTGGCTCAAGCGATTGAGTTCCCCTCTACCATATAGGAGGTCCAGGGTTTGATACTTGAGGCCTCTTTGTGAAAGGTGAGCTGGCCCGAGCAGAGAACTGGTCCATGCAGGAGTACTGGCCTGCACAGGAGTGCTGGCCTACACGAAGAGCTGGCCCAGTAAGATGAGGCAATAAAAAGAGACAGAGAGGAGACACTATAAGAGGTGCAGCAGACCCGGGAGCTGAGGTGGCACAAGAGATTGAACACCTCTCTCCCACTGTGGAAGGTCCCAGAATTGGTTCCTGGTACCACCTAAAGAGAAGACAAGCAGACACAGAAGAAAACAGAGAGCAGACAGTGAGCACAAAAAAACAAACAAAAAGCAACGAGGTGGGGCAGAGATAAATAAATAA
Organism: Tolypeutes matacus; assembly: GCA_026826555.1. NCBI lineage: Eukaryota > Metazoa > Chordata > Mammalia > Cingulata > Chlamyphoridae > Tolypeutes > Tolypeutes matacus. Next base: position 1,531,158 of record JAKSZT010014601.1, on the reverse strand, counting down.
AAACAAATAAATAAATCTTAAAAAAAATTGAGTCAGTTTGCACAGACAGAATAATATAAATGCATACTTAAGTTGTTTTATATATTTTAATTCTCAATAATTTTGAAAGGCAAATATTTTACATCCATTTTTTTAAAAAGGAATACATAATCTTTCCTGAATTTTCACAAAAGAATGTATTTATGGTGTGGAGTGGGGAATGGCAGTAGTGTTTTCTTAATCAGAAGACAATGCCTTCAAGTCCTTGAACAAAGTAAATGCTCCTGACCCTAGTTTGTAGATACTAGTAGTTGGTTTGAAGAACCAGTTCGATCATTATGGGTGAAATAGAATCTGGACTAGAAATCAACCCAACAAAGTATTTCCCCCATTCTATAGCTGATTTAGAGGAGGTTAAAGATACAGGCATGTAGAAATTCTTTCTTGAGAACAAAGACTGATTCCAATGCTATGGAGATTCCAAACAGTTTAAGAATTTTATGGGTATAATTCATTATGGTTGAATCTATGTTCAAATTCTTAACAATTATATGCGTTTTCCTACCCTAAGTTTGAGGGGCATGTTTTGGTTCTCCTTTCCCATCAAGAACATTTTACAATTGTTCTTTTCTCATTTCAAAAAATGAAGATATACCTCCTATCCATTTACAAATTACCATGATGTATTGCCCTATGAGAAATACAAACAAAATGAAAATAAACTTCCAAACAAAAAACAAAAAGTCAACTTGAATATTTTTATCCAGAAGTTTTCTTTAATCAAAGCACCTTAAACACATGGCATGACTTCTTGTTTCTTCCTGGCTTAGTCATCTTTCTTTCTATTAGGGATTGAATCATGTCCCAACAAAATGCATGTTTAGTTTCCAACTCCTGGCTCTGTGAATTTGAACCCATTTGTAAATAGGATCATTGAAACTGTTATTAGTCAAGTTGTGGCCAAACTGAATGAAGGTGGACCATAACTCAATATGGCTAAAATCCTTATAAGCAAAGAAAATTGGACACAGAAGAGAAAGCCAATAGAAAACACAAGAACCAAGCATTGATTGCAGTCAGCCCAGATTGTCAGTCTTCAGTGAGAGGTCATTGTCTTGCTCCTGTCTTGATTTTTTTACTTCTCCTTGCTTCAAAACCATGAGCCAATAAATTCCTGTTGTTTAAGCCAACCCATTGCATGCTCTTTGTTTTAACAGCCAGAAAATTAAGACACTGTCAATGGAAATTTATGGCCTTAGACATATATTTTAGCTTATGTAGTAATGTTTTGAAATCACATATATAGTAAAGTGATAATACTTAACACCCTTTCTTTTTTCTTAGTGTACCCCCAAAACAATTGTCCCAGGATGTATCACTCCTTAAGAAGAGAGTTCCATGAGAGTAAAACTGTAAGAACATCTCTGAAAATCAGTGTTTTCACTGATGGCTTACATCATCTAGTAAACCCACTCATACCAAAGCTGACTTAAACTTTTATTTTAATTTAAAGAAACTTTGAGATATTTTTAAAGATTTGTTCAAATTAAAAGGAAATTTGAGTGGAATTGATTTCATGATCATTAAACATAAATTAAATAATCTAAATGTGAAACCCTGTGCTTTTGAGGAAAATGTACTTTAAGCAATAAAATAAATTTTAATAAAATGTTATATTTGCAATGTTCAATAAAATCAACAATATTTGCTATTTGATTTTTATTTCATTATTTAAGCCAATTGCCTCAAATTGGAAAAATAACATATGTCCTTAATTGTCATAAGATAAAACTTAGGAAACTCTTTTTTTAACCTTTCCTAAATTTGGGAAAGTGATTGACTCCAATGACTGCAAAGCGAGCCTAAATATGTTTGCTAAAACAACAACCACTTACTACTTCTCATGGTGGAAGAATCATCTGGGGAATTTTGTTGATCTTTACCCAGCCTTGGCTTGTCTTAGCTTGTCTTGCTCATATAAATGAGATCAGTTAGCAGTTAAGATAGCCTTATTCTTAAGTGTGGTGGTGGCTACTTGTCAGCTGTTATTATGTAGAGTAAGGGAGAATGGGCTGAGTCTTTTATTTTCTATCAGTTTATTCAATGTTTGTTCACATGGCAAGTTTACAGGATTAGAAAAGACTGTGCATAAGTATAAGGCTTCTCAAATGTTTGGAACTGGCATACTGTCACCTTCTATTAAGCAAAGCAATTTGCAAATCAACCTACCTTCAAGGAGTGGAGAAATAAAATCCACTACTTGATGTGAAAAGCTGCAAAGCCACAATGACAAAGGTCAGGAATATAGAGAGGAGTGGAGAATCAGGGCCATGTTCACAAATTACCACACTGATTATCCCTTTGTAAAACAGGTCATTTCCTAATTTTAAGCTTTCAGCAAAATTGGAAAGCAAATTAACTGAGTTTCATGCATTCTTTAAAATGTTTTTGATAAAAATCATGTGAGAAATTGGCACATAACTTGGATGGAATTGAAAGTTGACTGACATTGCTATGACAACATAATTTTCAGCAGTTTCTACTCCATTTTTTTCAATATGGTGAAGTTTTCTCAGCATAGTCATTAATTTAAAAGTAGAAATAAAATTGATGCTGAACGCTATTGCCTTCTAGCAATAAGTGATTGCAGTGGTTGAGTTCATGTGTCAATTTGGCCAGATTATGGTGTCCAGTTGTTTGGTCAAGCAAGTACTGGTCTGATTGTTACTGTGTGAATAATTCATGGACTTAAATGATCAGTAAGTTGATTGCATCTGTGACTGATTACATCTACAATCAACTAATAAGATTGCTTTTAACAAAGAGAAGAGTCTCACCCAAACAACTGAAGACTTTTAAAGGAGACATGATCATTTCAGCAGTCAGAAGAGTGAATTTCTATTTGTACTTCAGTCAGCCAGCGTCTCTTGGGGAATTCATTGAAAACCTTCTTTGGAGTTCCCAGCTTGCAGCTGCCCTATGGAATTTGGACTTGCCTATCCCCACAGTCTTGTGAGGCAATTCTAATAAAATCTCATAATAGCAACATTAGATCTAATGTTTCTTCTGTAATCCTAGAGAATTCTGATGAATACAGTGATCACCTACCATGGATATATTAATTTTTAAAAATCCAAAAATCCTTCTATTAAAAATAAACATTTCCTATAATTGTTTTCTAATTTTGATATTCATATTTTAATTAAAATTTACAAGTAAATTACATTTCTTAATTAGCAGTGTATTTTATTGTGTCATTACAACAAAAGTTTAAAAAAACAGAAAAAATATATTTAATAGTATTGAAAGAATACAGTTATTCATAAGAAATATAGAGTTTGATTTATAAACTCATAATGTTCTTTGGAGACCTGGAATTGAATATGAGTTAAAGGAGAAAAAGGAAGGATATAAATATAACTACAAAAATTATCTTGTTTATGTACTTTAAATGAATTATCATATATGATGAAAATTACACTTTTTGCTGCTATTTAAGCTTACAATGAAATATTGTATACATCAGAATAAAATTTTGGAATATACATCTTTCAAACATCTATTAGCAGCATATGGCCAAATATTTGAAGACTACTATCTTAGTTTCACAGGTATGTTATGACAAATACTATTTCAGAGTAGTTGACTTCAACAACAGGAATTTATTGGCTCATAATTTGGGAGACTAGAAGTCCAAAATTAAGGTGATGGCAAGGCTCTGCTTTCTCCACAGTATGTAGTATTCTGATGGTGGCTGTCCTTTGTCACATGGCGATCACTCTCTCTGGCTTCTCCTATTCTGGTTTCCACTTCCCTATCGAATCTCTTTTTCTTCCTTCAGCCATATTAAATTAAGGCCCATCTTCTTTCAGTTTGGTCATACCATAACTAAAGGTATGTGTGTTGTGTTATTTCCATCACACAAAGTGAACTTTGTTTGCCAAAGTAGGAAAGAAGCAAATGAAATTATTCTGTAACTTTCACTACAAAAATTGCAAACATTAGATAAAAATAATATTACCATCATTAATGCAACTCAAGGTTAATACAACTAATAGATTAATGAAAGGTAAATTATTTATAAAAAGCAAGTGAATCAAACTAATTCAAGAGAAAACAGCATTCTTTTATTAGACATTATTTTATTTTTCCATATACAGTGACTATTTAATTGACTCCTTAACAATTAATTTATATGAACTCAAAATAAAGGTTTTTATTAATTGTCATTAATTCAAGATCATATGGCCATATCACATACTTTTATTACATACTTTTTTCATACATACCTGTATAAAATTATTCCCTAGGAAATATTTTTCTCCCTCAATAAAACAGGTGGCAAATTATTTTCCTCAATATAATACTGATTTCCTTATAATTATATTGAGACATACTGAGTAGAGAAAAGGAGAAGGTAAGTTATTATGCAAAATTGAGTTATGAAATACATATTTGATAATTAGAATTTGTCAATTTAAATATATGTTGATGCTAATGACTGCATGGTTTTTTACTTAATTTGGGGTAATTATATGGAGAATATTAGCTTTCAATACCATAGCAACTCCAATCACTTTTTTTTAAGATTGGATAAGAGTTTCATTGCAAATGATTCAAAGAATATGCACATGTTTAGGAAAGAAAATCCTAAAGGACTGATATTTGTGTGACATGGGGAAGATGGCAAAATGAAAGCACAGATTGGACCCTCAACATTCTTGCTGTGTTAATTTCCTACCTGCCAAATAAAATATCATGCAATGGGTTGGCTTAAACAACAGGAATTTAGTGGCTCATGGTTTTGAGGTTAGGAAAAGTCCAAAATCAAGGTGCACATGGCAGCTTCTCCTGGCTTCCAAATGCTCTTCTGGGTCTCACTAAACTCCACCTTCTGGCTGGTCCCTATGGCTTTTTTTTTTTTTTCTGTCTCACTTTTCTCTGTTTATAAAGGACTCCTGTAACCTACATTAAAGGACAACTTGATTCATCTGAACCACACCTTGACTGAAATAACCATATTTACTATGGGTCTGTACCCAGGGGAATGTATTAAGTTTATAGACATGTTTTTCTGGCGGTTCATATCGCCAAGCCAACATAGCTTGTGTCTGGAACCCAAAAGACATGTTCATTCCACATGCAAAATACATTCATTCCATTATAACATCCCAAAAGCCTTAAGTAATTTAAGTAAAAATGCTAAGTATAACATCTCATCATAATTGGTTATGAGTGTATTCTGCTCTAGGACACAGTTCTCTTCTTTATGTGAACCTGGAAAATCTAGAAAACAAGTTATCTACTTCCAATATACAATGGAAGGAGAGACATAGGATAAACATTCACATTCCAGAACAGAGAAAGTGGAAGGAGTCATTGGTCCCAAACAATTCTGAATCCCAGCAGGGCAAATTTCATTAGATTTCAAGGTCTAACAATCTTCTAATGATTGTTGTTTATTCTCTGGGCCTGATGGAGCACGTTACAAGTGCTTGTACAGTGGCCATCTTTTCCTCAAACAATAGCGTGAAGTCTACACTTTTTCCAAGCACTGGGATGGCAGCAGGTCTCTCCATAGGCTTAATCCTCTCTGAGAATTGGGGTGGAAACATGCAGGATAAAGCCCACTCACTCCAAAGTATCAAGGAAGATGGCCTGCTCCTCCAGAGGGGGGAATCTACTCTATTCACACACATTGATTGTCCCAATCTCTTGACATGACAAGATGTCTTTTGTTCAGACCTCAGCTTCTATGGTTTTGCCCTTGAAATAATTCTTTCTACAATTTATTCCTTTTATATCTCTTCCAGTCCAGTGTGACAATGGTTCTGCTACTACAGATTTTGCAAAAATTTTGTTGGCTTTGTGTGCAGTTCACAGAGGTCAAACCCTTCAGATAATGAACCTTCCACAGATTTTTCCTGCAAAACTGCATTTACAATCCTGGCTTCCACTGAAATGGCTGACTGAATTCATGTTCAGGTAAATCTTCATATCTGCTTTATGCATACAGTATTTTTTGAGATCCAATCTCAAAATAGTTTATCATACTGTTACGGTGGAGATCTGTTGTCAAACACATTCAGAGTATAGAAAATATCATTGAAAAGCAAAAACTGCATTCATGCCAAAGTAACCTGTATACTCAACTGATACACACACAAATACACATATACTTGCATGCACACTGCATATTTACTTAACAAACGTTTTTTTGAACCATTGACTCAATATTACCTTCTAACCCCCTTGATTTTGTTCATGCCATTCTCATCTAATAACACTCCTTCCTCACTGAAATGTGTCTCATAAAATTTTGCCCATTCTCCAAGGCCAAGTTAAAATAATACTTATGTTTTAAAGACATAATCCTAATGTCCGCAAATGGACTAGACCTTCTTTTTCTCCCAAATTCTCTCATGGTATATATTATTTCTAATATATAAAATAACCACTTTCTATGATGATTTATAATTACCACTAGATCTTGTGTTCTTTGAAGGCAAGGACAATGTATTATTTTAACTGCAATTTGTACCTTTTCAAGAGAAATTCATGTGTTTGAGAAACTACAATATTAAAAGTGCATTATAAGAAGCAGGAAGAAATTATTATCTGTTTAGATGATACAAAGTACTCAACATACTATTTATATTCCTTTTAATCTTCACAATCAGATTATTCACAAGATTATTGCAATTGTGTAGATGAAACATTATATGATGAGAGAAATTAAATTAGTTGATCTTCTCCACCAAGTAAGAGTTATAGCCAAGTTTAGTCTCTTTAAACAAAATTAAAACAAACAAACAAAAATTAATGTCCTTCCCATTGTAAAATATTAACTGTTCATTAAAATCTAAAGGTATTTTTTAAGGCAACCTTTTGAGAAATAATTTATTTACAAGCCAGTAACAAACTTCACTATAATAATATACTTAGAGAGGAAAGACTAAAGTCCCCATTATCATAATGACAGCTTCCTTGACATTTTTATTTTTGAATCTGTAGATCAGGGGATTCAACATGGGGATCACCACTGTTTAAAACACAGAGGCCACTTCGTGTGTGTGCTTGGAATTTTTGGAGTTGGGTACACAGTAGAGGAAGACGATGGTGCCATGAAATAAGATGATAGCAGTCAGGTGTGAGGCACAGGTGGAGAAGGCTATGCGACACCTACTGGCTGAACGCATCTTCAGGATGGTTAGAACAATGAATAAGGAAGAGGTGAGAATGATGATTAGTGTGCTCACCTCATTGAAGGTGGCAAAGATGAAAAGTAGAAACTGGTTTAGATATCAGAACAGGAGAGAGAAAGAAGTGACAGGAGCTCACAAAAAAAGTGGTTGGTTATGTTGAAACCATGAAAACATAATCTGAAAGCAGAGCATGTGAATATCAAGGAACAAGTGACACCCCATGCATATGATCCAACCACAAGCATGGCACAGAGTTTCTTGGACATGACCACTGTGTAAAGCAGAGGGTTGAAAATAGCCACAAAGCAGTCATAGGCCATCACAGCTAAAACAAAGGATTCAGTCATCACAAAGGCACAAAAGAAAAAGAATTGAAGTACACATCCTAAAAATGAAATGGATCTGTCTTTTACAACTAGGTTCACCAGCATCTTGGGAGTAGTGACAGAGGAATAACAGAAATCCACAAATGAGAGATGGCTGAAGAAAAATTACATAGGCATGTGCAGTTTGGGGTTAATTTTGATCATCACAATCATTCTGAGAATCCCTACAACAGTAACACTGTAGATAGTCAGAAATATTATGAAGATAGGGACCTGTAGTTGCGGGTAATCTGAGAAGCCCTGAGAGTGAATGTGGCCTCACCTTTTTTTCTCTCGAATAATAGCATGTTTTCTATCTGTTAAAATCTGAAAATCAGTCCTGAAAACAAAATTATTAAGGAGAGTGAGCATACAGGAAGCTTGAATAACTGTTCCTCGCTCATACCAGAAGATAAGACAAAACAGTTATCTTTCAAAATCTATGTGTTTATTATCCAAAATATATTGAATTTCTACAATTTTAAAACTATGATTTTAAAATTTTCTTAAGGAGAAACAAATACAATTTTTGAACTATCTTCAGTTTAAATTCTTACCTGTAATTTTTAATATATAAAACTGTAGGAAAATGAGTGCAAAAGCTTTGATGATAATTTTTAATAATATCATCACATAACATTTTAAAATCTCATCAAACATGTGTTTATGAAATAAAGGTACAGCATAACACAATGACTAATTATGCTGTATCTACAATGGGTAACAAAACTTTGAAGATTTTTAAACTAATTTATCCCATGATCACACGAGGCATAAAGAATGAACACCCTTAATCTTTCATTTGTATCTTTATTGTCAACGTGCTCTAGCGGTTTAATTTTTGTTTTTCTATCTGATGCAGCAAAATTGATATCAAAATTAATTTTACATATATTTTTTCAGAGGAAATTCTCAAATCAGGGAGTCCTAACTTCTAATTCTTCTTCATTGTTGAGGAATAATAAAATTTTTTAAAAATGTTAATCTAGGCTAATTTCTTTATTATGCAGGTAACAAAATAGAAGCCAAAATTCTTGACTTTCCCAATAACTTGCAGATAAAAACCAGTCTCGGAATTGGTGACTAGGCCCCTGGTCCTCAGACTCCCAGCCATATATCATTTTTTTATACCAGACTCTGATCCATGTTAAACATTTATGTAAGAAAATTTTCATTTGTTAATGATCACACTTTTAATTTTTGAACAACCTAAAGATGCTAAATGGGTGGTAAATCTTCCAGGGGCAGTGTGACATGTGACAGAGATATGACAGAGAGCAGCATCAGGATGAAACACGTGAGAATGGGGTTTAGAGAAATTGTCACATCCAGAAATACTAACATAGAGATTCTTTGACTTAGAAACTTTACTTTTCTAGGTATCTCTCTCTTGTCTCCTTTCAAAATACCTAAGATACTCATGTTGTGCCTGTATTACATATGAAGGAGTAGGGTAAAAATCTTAAGATAATACTGCACAATGAAGTCATTTCATGGGAAAACAATTATAAAAAGGAATTGTTAAATTCTAAAATTAAAGCCCAGAACCAATCAGATCCCACTACTATACCATCTTTCTCTGTCAATTCTGGTAAGGTTATCTTTGTTCCTAATTTTCAAATGCCCCAGCAATAAAGATGTCAGGTCATAAGCAGACTGAGACACTCAATGTCCTCAAGTGTTCCTATACTCACGCATTTGAAAATTAAAGACACTCTCAAAAGGTGATCTATCACACAGCTGGACATTCTAATTATTACTTTTTTTTCTTAACACCATATTTCATTTATCTGTGTGATTTAAGAATTACTTTTAACCAATATGTATGTTTAATATTCTGGATTTTTACTGTCTCAACTGCTGTTAAATTGATGGTAATATTCTTATATTTTTGTGCCCAGGAAATATGATAACTAAAATCTTCTTTCTTATAATTTTTTCCTATTTTAATGTTCACTTTGCTCCAGGAATAAGCATTTGTTCCATGCTTTATAATCTTAATTAAAGTTAGTTCCCTTAAAAATTTTTCCATGTGAGAGTTCATTTGATCCCTGATTATTCAGTTCTACTCATATATATTTTACCTTGACAACATCTCTAAAAATCTACAGAAGGAAAAAAATACACATTTATAAAATTTCAGGCATCTTCTATTCCACCACCATAGATAACTGTTGTTCATGGCACTGCTATTTATGAGTATAGTTGAGCCAGCACCTCTATGCGAAATTCTGTTTAAAGAGTCCACTTCCTGTTCCTTGCATGTTAAAATACAAAACTGTTATGATGACTGAATATTTATCAAAAACTGTCTTGATCTAAAGAGTAGACAAGTTAATTTCTAGATAACCAACATTGAAATTAATAAGAGAATATCTTTAGAATCCTAAAGAAAACCTGCTGATGGTAGAGGCAGGATGTCTTCTTTCTCTGGAAAGGTTGGTAGGGAGTGATGCATGCAATCTGATATCTGGAGTCACAACTGTTGGACATGAACCCTAGAGAATTTCTTGCCCTATTCTCTAGAGATCACAAAATAAATAATTAAAATTAATCACCTTTCCCTGATAAAATTTTTGTGTACTAGAAAACTTCGAGGAAAATTTAACAGCATTAGAAATATTTAATCTGAAACCATTTATATTTTAAAAATCATTTCCCCTAGCCCCATGATCACTCCCACACCCTCCCATAATTATAAAAATATGTATAATAGCAGGATTCATCACTAGCAAATACTAATGAGTGATTAAATGTGAAAGACATGGCGCTCTTCCTCCATATGACCCACTCAAGCCATATTGAAGAAGTATGAAGATCCAGCTTGCAGGTACTGATGAATTATTGAGAGTTAAAGCATAAATATTTATGGTGGTAAATATTCAGTTGGATAAGTGGTGTAATCTCTGTTAAATCAATTTTATTACTCTTCCCCCCTCTGTCTTTTCTAACTATTCTGACTTCTTTGCAGTTCCTTGAAAAAACAGGACCCTCTTTTTTTGTGGTCTTTTCTACTGGTGTGTTCTCTGACTAGAAAGCTCTTCTTTTAAGTTTTTTGTGAAATGTTCCTTGTCAATCACATACACTTCCATAAATACACTATTGTATTGAAGGCTTACCCTACTACCCAATTTTAATGTTTAAAGTACATATAATTTATTTATTGCATTTATTGTACATTGTGTTTGCTCCTGCCTAGAATAAAAGCCCCAGGAAAACAGGGAATTTCTGTTGTTTTGTTCACTGCTCTATACCAAGCCCCTAGACAGTGACTAGCACAAAGTCAATGTATCAAGAATATTTAATAAGAACTTCCATGGAACTGGGAATAGAGCCATAACTACCAAACTCTAGGGATTCAGTTGTAGAGAGGAGATAGTTGAAAGAACAATCAGGGAGGTTTTAGAAAAAGTAATTTTTGAACCTAGGCAGTCAAAACAAAACAAAATAAAACAAAATGTACATTTGGCTTGATTTCCTATATCTAGTCAGGTTTATTAAAATAGAAATATTGAAATTTAAAATTAAAAACAGCCTGAAGAAATTACTTACAAATGGAGACCAATATACCAAATATTTTCCTTTAGCAAAAATTTGGCAAAAAGCAACTTTACCGAAGTTTTATTGTGGTGTTCACTTCAGCAGCACATATACCAATATTGCAGTGATACAGAGAATGATTAGCATGGCGCCTGTAAAAAAAAGAAATGCAAATTTATTAAGCATCCCATATTTTCATTTTAGGCTGTAAATATGGTACTGGAATAAATAAAAAAAAAACAATTTTGAAAAAATCCTACCCATTTATCAGGAATTATTTTTGCATACCCATTATATCCAATGACATGCTATTAATATGAGAAAAATTATAAAAATTAATCTCTTTCAAACTTTTCTCTCAAAGAAGTATAATATATTTGTAGTAATGATCAACATAATTGAACATAGACTGATCAAAGAGTATGCATTAATTAATCAGTATTACAAAAGTTACTATTTTGTGAAAATTGCTTTCTGGTATGGGAAACAGAGAAAGGAGGTTGAGTACATAATGAGGTTACACAAGCATTTGTTTATTAATTCATTCATTCAATATCCAAATATTTATAATAGGTGTAACATGAGCCAGGTTCTATCTTAGGTTTTAGGGGAAAAGAGAAACAAATTTCCTTCCCTCATCAAATTTACATTTAATAGGAAAAGAAAAATATAAACTAAACAAATATATAATTATTTTCCAGTAATGAGGAGTGCTAAAGAGATTAACTAGAATTGTCATTTTAAGTAGGGAGTCAGGCAAGAACACAGTGAGGGAGCAAGTTCTGCAAATACATTGAGTTCCATTGACTTCCAGCTTCTTGCTTCTCCAGTGTCTTATGTCTATTTGGCATTCTTTGTAAGGCCTCCATTAATAAGATTAAGACACACCTTAATACAGTTAAACCACACACATTTAAATAAGTCTTATCAAAAGATCCTATTTGGATTGGGTTCATACCCACAGGAATGCATTAAAACTGAGAGTATGTTTTTCTTGGGGTACATAACTCCAAGCCACCACACTTACCTTCCCTGTCACTATAGCTATAACTCATCACTCAGGCTGACAATTTGGTTTCAATGTCATTTATATATTATTTACTTTATAATAAAATAATAATTATGTAAGAGTGAAATACCAGCATAATACTGTAAAGTCCCTTAAAGAAAATGTTTTAAACTACATGGACATGTTTACAACATTATAGACAGGCTAATTTATTTTAATTTGTTTTCAAATGTTAGAGATAGTTTTCATTTACTTTATTTTTTTTTAAAGATTTTATTTATTTATTTATTCATTTATCCCCCACTTGCTGCCTGTGCTCGCTGGGTCAGCCAACCACGCCATGCGGGCGGGTCTGCCCCCACCAGGAGGCCCCGGGAACTGAACCAGGGCCTCCCATATGGTAAACGGGAGCCCCACCGATTGAGCCACAGCCGCCTCCCTCGTTTACTTTAAATACAAATCTATTATACGGTATTTCCCAGAAGTTTTCTTTCTTAATTTCCCATTCTGGGTAGGTCTTGATTTACCTTTTCCTCTTCTTTCATACAATTTGACATACTATAAACCCTTTTCTGCACCTTGTCTGTTTTCCCTTAATACATGGTGGAGATCACTCCATAGCAATATTTAGAAATCGTCCTCTTTCTTTTCTTACAATTATATGGTACTTTATTGTGGCACATAGATTATTCAACAATTTTCATATGAATTTTATCTCTTCTGTTGTTATTATAAGTAAGGATTGTTAATATTTTATTTTTTTATTATTCTATTCTACCTTTAGAGTACATTCTTAGATCTGTGGTTGATTTTAAATGTGATAAATGCACGTGTAATTTTGCTTAGCATTTAAAGTCACCTTCTGTAGGGATTGTAGCTTGTTACAACCCTTTCCCCAATGTACAATAATGTCTTTTTTCCCCACAGCTTCCCTTACAGGATACATCATTAAACTTTTGTATTTCTGCCAATTGGATATAGGGAGAAATGATATCTCAGGGCAGTTTTATTTGCTTTTTTTAACTATAAATGAGGTAAAACCTTTCATGTACTTAAGCCTATATGTATTCCTTTGATGAGAACTAATTAATCAAATGTCTACTTTTCTATAGGATAGTTGATTGTTAACTTTTTCACTATATGTGATGCATGGTGATTTTTTCTTAATTATTCATTTGTCATTTTAACTTCTTTTCTGTTGTTTTTGCCATGGAGTTTTGCTATATTTTCTTCACTTAAATTTTAAACCTCATTTTCTAGTATACTTATTTGGTATGTGGAATAGAGAACATATCCAATTTTATCTTTTTTCCCCATATGGTTACCTGTTTGTCCCAGTATGACAGTTTTAATATTAAGAACTATATCATTTATTTAATTTTTTATAAAGGTTAGACTTCTTGCTCTAATTTGCTTTAATTTGCAGGGATCTCCTGGATTTTGTGCTTGTTTATTCTTTTATATGAAATTTAATACAGGCATTTTGAAATATGATTCCTCAATATCCCCACCTAATATTTTAATATCTTCATTCTGGTCCTAATGCTGTGAATTTGAGAAGGGAAAATTTGGGGACATTTTCAGACTCAGTAACAACTGAGAATGCAGGCTTTTGAATAAATTCTATCTGGGCTTATTCAAGGTATATTGAAATGAACCCATCAGTTGTCCTTTCTGAAGGACAAAATTAATTGCTGTAACCTCTAATACTGACAGTTTCAAAGATAATGTATCAAAGGCACTTGATTTGGGCTCAGAGAGTTAAGTTCCTGCCTTAAATCCATAATTTTTATTTATAAGACCTTGTGGAAATTATAATTTACATAAACCTTTATGTCAGCATCTGCACAATAGGTATAATTGTCCTTGTCCTGTATACTTCTCAGCATAAGGTGATAGAACATCCATTCATAGAATTCACAGAGCCTCAAGATGATAAAGAATGAAGGTATCAAAAAATTATTTCTCCTTTTATCATACAACATATACACCTGTGTCTCCCCAAAATGATCCAATGTTTCTCCCACATGTTTGAAAATCACCAGGGACAAGTTAAACAAGTAACTTTAAAGGCAGGTCACCTATTTTCATATGCATTAACAAATCAGAAAGCTCTTTCTTACGATGAGTCAAAATCTTCCTCTAAGTAACTCTATTCCATGTGTTCAGTTAAGAGAAAAAACAGTTCACTCAGTCATAGAATTTATTGACTCTGTGGGTGACAGTTTAAACAGGTCCATTTAAATGAATACTCAGATGAAATAGAATTAAGTGTATTTGTTAAGACCTTGAGAACAAGAGGACAAGGCATTGTGTTACATAAAGTATTCTTGATTTCGTGATACAGGATAATTAGAAGCCTGATGCTTTTTAAATTTAAAGTATTTCACTTTTGAAATAATTTTAGCTAACAACAAAGTCCTTCCAAATCATTTTTTAGCCAACTAACAATGCTAAAATACAATTAAAGTAAATAAATTGATTAAACACATTAATATGCAAAAGTAAACAAAATTCCCTTCTACTGACATAATTATTTTATGCAAGAAAAAATATTTCAATACTATAAAATGAAAAACATAATGTCAAAATATGTGCATCTCCTTAATATTTAATATTTTGAAAAACAGTTGTCATTATTCTATTATCATCATTTTTTAAAATTCCACTAGAGATAGCTACATTTTCATGGACTTGTACCAGTTTATGGACTAATGTTTGGATATACTGGACAAGAGTCCACACATGTTGCTCAGAAATCCTGAAAAATATCATTGAGTCCTTCCATTTCTGCCATGGATTCAGTCACACTGCAGCTAAAATTCTGAATGGATATTAATTAGTGCATGTACTTCTCCAAACATTGTTGAAGGAGGCTTTTAAGGGAGACATTGATATCATCGATTTAATATTACAAATATTCACTAGGAACTTATTATGTTTTGGCACATTGTTACCTACTTCTGAAAGTAAATTATACCTGTTAGGTATTACATGGGAAGTTTTATGTAGATTATCTCATTCCATATTCACAGAATGCCCATGAATCCTTACTGTCCCCATCCAGAGGTAAGGAAATCTAAGTTCCATGACTCAGTCAAGTCCAAAAATCATTGTTATTAGGAGTGCAGATGTTGGTGTCAGATCGACCTGGCTTTGAATTTAAATTCAAATGGTGTAACTATGAAACCTAGGCAATCGTTTTAACTTCAGGATTCTTATTTGTAAATACACACATAGACTTTGTGAGGATTAAATAATGGGTAAATGTTTATCAAACATTTAGTGTAGTGACTAACACATAGAAATTCCTAATAATAATATTGATAATATCAGTGAAGAATAAAAGTGCTCACCAGAGCTTCATGGACAATGGGCAGGAGAGAAAAGCTCTGCCTATTACTGCAGCCCAAACTGCACTTCCCTATTTCCCCCAACTTCACCCATATAGAAGTTCATGAAATCACAGTGATATTTTACTGTGTGGTAATTTGCATTTGCTGTTGTCCCTGACTTCAAGATTCCCCAATCAACTGAACTAAATTTTATTCTGTCTTCAAGTCTTGGGGAAAGCACTTCTCCTTCTGGAATGTGGTCCTCACCTCCTTCTTTCAGCGTTAATAGTCATCCTTGTTCTTTCAGACACTCAGCATTCTTATGCAGTCACTGAGTATATCGTGTAGAATTAAAAGTGTTTGTGTTTATACATCAGACTTGAGGTTAAATTGCATTAAGAAATGGGCTTTTAGAATATATCCTTCTCTGAGACATTGTTTTGCAACTCACTAGATGTAAAACACTGGGCAATGTATTTAAACTCTCAGAGGTTTTGTTTCCTCTTACGTAAAACAGAATATTAATATTACTTCATCTCATGTATCACTTTGGGTCATGTATAACTTTGGGTATTAAATGTGATAACGTTTGTCAAAATTTACCTCTGTGCCTGTCATGCAGAAAACATTGAAGAAAAGTAAGTTATTACTTATAATAATATTTAACCTTACCAACCATTATTTGTAATATTTTTGCTTGTTCTTTAGAGAATTTGAAGAAATAGATACTTTATGGATCAAAACCCTATGGAATGTATCCTGGAATTAAACTTCTTTAGCACTGTCAAAGGATTTGAACTTACCAGTTCACAATCTATTAAAATCACAATTATCTATAAAAATAACATGCTGTATGTTTTAGAAGTAGTTTATGCTCTAGTCCAGCTGCACACTGGGATGGAAAATAACTTATGAGGTTGGTTCATGGGATTGATCACTGTGTAAAATACAGAGGGTACTTTAACTGTTTCCTGAGGGCTTTTGGTGTTAGGCACACAGTAGAGGGAAAGTATGATCCCGTGAAAGATGGTGATGGCAGTCAAGTGGGAGGCACAGATGGAGAAGGCTTTGTGACATCTACTGGCTGAACGGATTTTCAGTACAGTCACAAAAATAAAAACGTATGAAGTGAGGATGATCAGTAGAGTGCTCACCTCATTGAAGGTGGCAAAGCCAAAAAGCAGCAGGTGTGGAATGTGCATATCGGAGCCCGACATCACAATAAGAGCAGTATATACACAAAAAAAGGGGATGATTATATTATGTCCATAATAGTTTAGATGGGGAGCATAGCAAAGGAGCACCAAGGGGCCAAACATACCCCAGAGATATGACCCAGCCACCAGCAGGGCACAAAGTCTCTGTGTCATGGCAACCATATAAAGCAGAGGGTTACAGATGGCCACAAAGCGGTCATAGGCCATCACAGCCCACAGGAAGGACTCAGTTACCACAGCAGTGCAGGACAGGAAGAACTGCAGCATGCAGGTAAAATAGAAGATGCTTTTATCTGCCATGGCCAAGTTCTCAAGCAGCTTGGGAGTGATGATGGACACGTAACAAAAATCAACTAAAGAAAGGTGACTAAGTGTACATGGGGGTGTGAAATTTGGGGTTAATATTGATAATGACTATCATCCTAAGATTTCCTACCACATTGAAAATATATAATGGACAGAAACACCAGAAAAAGAGGAATCTGAAGCTCAGGGTAATCTGGGAAACCTAAGAGGGCAAAGGTGGCCTCCAAACTCAGATTTCTTTTAGCCATTACTACAATTCCTTTAATGGAAGATGATGGAACAGAATAGTTCTTGCCAAAGAGAAGATTTATGAGGGTGAGTGGCAAATAGGTTATGACTGTCTATAGAAGAAAAAAAAAGAAGAAAAAGATATTGGAGCTAGTTTACTCTGTGAAGATCATGCCTCATCCAAATAACTTTTATGTATAAATCAAACCATGCTGGTTCTCTAAAACCTCTTTGAATTTCCATTGCACTTAGTTTTCATTAAAAACAAATACTTAATTGTAATGTATAAGAGTAATATTTGTATACATGTTATCTTCCCCTAGTTTTCATGTATCATTAACATAAATTCATAAATTACACTGAGCAAACGTTTGTACAGAGATACATAAATTTGTGTAGGATTCTGTGAATAAATGGTGATCATTTACTTAAAAAGCAAAATATACTACTTCTGTGTTTTCCTATATATGTGAATCAATTAAAATATTTAAGAGAATATGTTTTTAATTCTAAGAATAAAATAAGATGATAAAACATATGAAGAAACCATAGGAATCACATTAGCACATTTTATTACATAAGGGCTACTTCCCTCATTGAATAGCTCAGTTGCTGTGAGGTTGATGCTAACTAAGGAAGGCAATGGATTTTTTTGACCCCTCAGTGGAGATATCTCCTTTATTAGGATTTATTTCCTAAGGCTTAGCTTCTATTATAGCCCAAACATATTATATATAAATATATACCTTTGGAATCCCAAGAGTTATCAGATAACAATTCAAGCAATATTAACCAGAAAGTTATCTTTGTATACGAATAATAACACACTGTGCCAATTCTTATGAAAGCTTATATACATCTGTTTAAGATGTATATAAATAGGATATGGATAAATATCCATTTCCAGTTGGCAAGTTTATTCTATTCTTTTTATTTTATTTTATTTTTTTATTTTTTTTTTTTTAAATCTATTTTATTGGTACATATTAACAAAGCATACAATTCATTCAATGTGTACAATAATAGTATTTGGTATAATCTCATAGTTGTGCATTCATCATTTCAATCATTATTAGAATATTTTCATTATTTCAACAATAATAGTAAACAAAAAATGACAAACAATAAACAAGAAAATTCCTCACCTCTCCATCACTATGTTTCCACTTCTTTTTTTTTTTATTATTTATATATATATAAATATATTTTAAGAGGTGCTTAGATTACCGTAAATACTACACAGAAACCCCTGGGATTCCCATGTTGCCCACGCCCCACACCTCCCACCACGTCCCACATAAACATCTCCCACAAGTGTGGCCCACCACCCTCAATGGACTTACACATCCTGGGGCCTTGCCACCAACCCTAAACCACAGTTTACATTGTAGACCACTCTCTCCCACACAGTTCTGAGTGGTGTGTGCTGATTTAAAATGGCCTACATCCGATGCCACAACGGTACTCAGGACAACCTCCAAATCCCAAAGAAGCCCCTGTATTTCAACTACTCATCCCCTCCCTGCCCCAAAAGTGTCAAGTGGCCACTGGCTCCACCTCATTGCTATAATTTCTTCCATTGCTAGAATCACCATATGTGTACAACAGAATACCATCAAGTCCACTCTAGCCCATAGTTCTCCCCCCAATCCTGAGGGGACTGGGATGGTGATGTCCACTCCACCTCCAAGTGAGAGAGGGCTTATATCCCATGGATATGGTGGATGGGATGATCCTGCCTCAGATGCAGGCCCTCTCCATTCCCTGGGATGGCCGTTGCCCATCGTTGTCTCCTCGCCAGGTGACTTGGATGAGTCCATTGAGCTGTAGGGTAGGAGTTGCAGCTTCACCGAGATTCCACGCACACCTGGCACATAGGTAGGCCAAGGCTCCAGTCTCTGGAAGTATACCTAAAAACTTCTGCATCACATATAGATTTGAATAGAAGGAACTGATGAACCCTGTGCAGGGAGGACTTATGTGAGTCCAATTCTGTCACTCTCAGGAGTACAGATTCCAAAGTAGAGCCCACTGATAAGGCATCAGTCTCTGGGACTATCCCCACTTATATAGGACCTGGGTGTCTCCAGAGCTCTCAGGAGGCCCTCTGTGTGGGGAGATAGGCACTTAGATGTTCTATGAGCTCCTACTGAGGTGTGCGTAAGAGTTACCTCTGGGATGACCTCCCGACTCTCTTTGAAGTCTCTTAGCCACTTGAATTCATTTGTCTTTACCTTTTCCCCCTTTTATTCAAGGTCTTTTTCCAGTTCTGCTGCCAGTTGGCACTTGGTTTTAATCCCTCATTGCCAGGGAGGCTCATCCCCGGGAGTCATGTCCCACGTTGGGGGGAAGGTAGTGCAATCATATGCTGAGTTTGGCTTAGAGAGAGGCCACATTTGAGCAACAAGGAGGCTCTCAGGTGGCAACCCTTAGGCACCCCACAACTGCAGGCTAAGTCTCAGTTACAAGAGCAAAGACTCACAAGAGTAGTCATCAATAAAAAGAACACATCAGTGGGTCATCCTCTTTTGACAGACCCTGTCCCAGCACTCAGAGGATTATTGCTGCTCCCTTGGAGACTGTGGCAGAGCTCTCCAGGCTAGGAATTCAGTTTCCCTCATTTATTGTGTGATTGTCCACCAATCGTGACCATGCCCCATCTTTTGATCTTTAGAACGATTTTGTATATCTTCATGTATATTCGGATGAACTAATTCCGATGAATCCCCCCTCCAAGACACCCCCCAACAATAATCCCCTGCAGTACCCATTGTAACCCTTCTGTGATCCAAATCCTCGATTAACATGTAGTCCATAAAATAATCAAATACATTTACTAGGAAAAAGCAGCAACTATGATAATCTTACATGCAAGAGACAAACATAAGGAAACTCAGGGAAGAAAAAAAAAAAGAGAGAAGGAAAAAAAAAAACAAATAATCAAATGAACAAAAAAACCCACCAAAATATAATTAGCAGATTTGGACATTCAAAAAAATGGGTAAAAAAGCAAAGGAAATGCCTTTAAAAATATATATATATAAATTAATTTTTCCCTTTCTTTTTTCATTTTTTACCTTCCTTTTATCACTGTGTTATTGGATTTCCAGTGTGCCCTGACATCTTCCCCCTCTCAATCCCCATTGTCTCCCAATTTTTCATTTAATTTTCAAAGAAGTTTTAGGTCGCAGCAAAGTCACACATGGAGTGCCGGAGACTCCCACATACCAAACAACAACCCCTTCCCCACCCTATTTAACCCCCCCTTTTTTTGGATATTAGCATTGTTATAACTGTTATACAGAAAGCAAAATATAGCAACTAAACATTGTCTATGATTTACAGTATAGTTTACAATTTAGATGATAGTTTAATAATTTTGATGATATTTACCGTATCCTGTGTCCATTACTGTAAGGTAATGAAAAACCTTACCCATGACCACCAAACACCCCATTAGATCTTGACTGTTCCCTTCCCCCCAGCCCTCCAGGGCCCATGATACCACATTATCCCAGCCCCTGGAATGTCAAGATTCACAGTTACATGCCCTGGGAATTTGAACCTGCCCTTCCTAATCCACCCACCCACCAGTGCTGCACCGCCAAACCCAGGAACACCACCACCCATCTGCCCCATCCTCCAACATGCAACCACAGTCTATCCCTTTACCATAGATTATGTCCATATGGGTGATGGCTGAAAGCCTGCTCTTTTCTTACTTTCCCTTGTTAACCAATCTTTCAGACAATGGTTCTCAGAGACTGCTCACTTTCCTCAGTTCAGATCAGTGAGGTCATATACTGTTCATCCTTCAGTGCCTGGCATGCTTCACTCAACATAAGGTCTTCAAGATTCATCCACGTTATTCCATGTGTTAGCACTTTGTTCCTTCTTAC